>CAUYQU010050291.1:0-65709 GCA_963574635.1 Cheracebus regulus | reverse complement strand
CCGCCCTCATTAATATGAATGAGCATCATCCAATCCATTGAGAGTCTGAATAGAACAGAAAGGTAGAGGAGGGTCAGCTTCAGTCCCTCTGCTTAAGCTGAGACGCCAAAAGCATTGGCAACAAAAGCCAAAATAGACAAATGGGACCTAATCAAACTCCATAGCTTCTGCATAGCAAAAGAAACAGTCATTAGAGTGAATTGGCAACCAACAGAATGAGAAAAAATTTTTGCCATCTTCCCATCTGACAAAGGGCTGATATCCAGAATCTACAAAGAACTAAAACAGATTTACAAGAAAATAACAAGCAAGCCCATTCAAAAGTGGGCGAAGTATATGAACAGGCACTTTACAAAAGAAGACATACATGAGGCCAACAAACATATAAAAAAATGCTCATCATCACTGGTCATTAGAGAAATGCAAATCAAAACTACATTGAGATACCATCTTACACCAGTTAGAATGGCGATCATTAAAAAATCTGGAGACAACAGAAGCTGGAGAGGATGTGGAGAAATAGTAACACTTTTACACTGTTGGTGGGAGTGTAAACTAGTTCAATCTTTGTGGAAGACAGTGTGGCAATTCCTCAAGGACCTAGAAATAGAAATTTCATTTGACCCAGCAATCCCATTACTGGGTATATATCCAAAGGATTATAAATCGTCCTATTATAAAGACACCTGCACACATGTGTTCATCACGGCACTGTTTACAATAGCAAAGACCTGGAACCAACCCAAATACCCATCCATGATAGACTGGACAAGGAAAAGGTGGCACATATACACCATGGAATACTATGCAGCCATAAAAAACAATGAGTTCATGTCCTTTGAAGGGACATGTATGAATCTGCAAACCATTATTCTCAGCAAACTGACACAAGAACAGAAAATCAAACACTGCATATTCTCAGTCATAGGCGGATGTTGAACAGTGAGAACACATGGACACAGGGAGGGGAGCATCACACACTGGAGTCTGTTTGGGGAGGATAGGGGAGGGATAGTGGAAGGTAGGGAGGTTGGGGAGGGATAACATGGGGAGAAATGCCAGATATAGATGACGGGGGGATGAAGGCAGCAAACCACATTGCCATGTGTGTACCTATGCAACAATCCTGCAGGGTCTGCACATGTACCCCAAAACCTAAAGTGCAATAAAATCTATATTTAATAAAAGAAGAAGAATATTCTGGGTTTGTCCATGTACTTAATTTCACCAGTGGGTTTTATTCCTTCAAATGTTTTCTTTTTGCATGTTTGTCGTTTTTTTCTTTCTGATTTACTAACCCCCTAAAATAGGTCTGGTGGTCTTAAATTCTTTCATCTGTTGTTTTTCTGGGAATAACTTTATCTCCTTCTATTTGAAGAATAGTTTTGCTGGATACAATATCCATAGATGTCAGTATTTTTCTTTCAGCACTCAAAAGTGCTGAAATCCCATTCCCTTCTGGCCTGTATGGTTTCTGTTGAGAAGTCTGTTGCCAGACAAAGTGGAGCTCCTTTACGTGTGTTTGCTTTTCTCTTGCTGCTTTTAGAGATCCTCTCTTTGTTCTTCACGTTTGAGAATTTGATTAATATTTGCCTTGGGATAGTCTTATTTGGGTCAAACCTGTTTGGTGTTCTCTGATTTCCTGTACCTGAATATTTATCTCTTTCTCAAGTTTTATAAAGTTTTCTGCTATTTATTTGATTAAGTTTTGTACTAATTGCTTTGGCTTAGCTCACTCTTGATTACCAATAATTCTCAGACATAATCTTTTAAGGTAATTCCTATATTTTATTGGCAATCTTCATTCCTTTTTTTCTTTTATTCTGTTCTTACTGTGTAGTTTCAAATAGCTTGTCTTTGAGCTTACTGATTCTTTTCTCTGATCTATTTTGATTTTATAAGACTCTAATAAATATTTTAGTTCAGCAAATGTATTTCTCAGTTCTATGATTTCTGTTTTTTTAATTTTGCAATCTCTTTATTAAATTTCTCTGATAAATTTCTGATTTTTTTTCTGCATTATCTTAGAGATCACTGAGTTTCCTTAAAACTGCTATTTTGAGTTACTGGTCAGAGAGTTCACATATTACTATCTCATTAGAAGATTACCATCTCACTGGTTTCTTGTTTTGTCCATTTGAGAAGGGTATGGCTCCCTGTTTGACCTGGTTTCTTGTAGATATATGTCTGTCTTTGTAGATATATGTCTGTCTTTGCATTGAAGGATTACTATTTATTCCAGCCTTCTTTTTATGGATTTTTTTTATTGGATATGTTTGCTTACAGATTCTTTGTAATTTACCTGTTGTCTTTCTTTTTTTCCCACAAGGTCACTGTCTCCTTTTTCATACCATATGGTTTCTTAAGCCTAGGTTTGCCTCAGTTCTAGTGAACAATCATCATGCTGCCCATACAGAATGGGGGAGGTCCCAAAAGGTATATCTCTGTAGTGCAGGAAGGCTAAGTGTTTGTGCCTAGGGGACCTGTGGAATAAACATCCTATGTCATGGTGCTAATGAACAGCCACTCTGATTTGATGTCTCCCTTGGTTGAGTTACAGTGTAGAGTTTCCAGCATTAGGAATAGTAGTTCTACTTCTTCCCTTCTTCTCTGTCTATATTCAGAGATATTTCTTGCTTCATGCACTGCCATTGCTACTGCGGGTAAAGGCAGGAAAATGTCTTCTGCTAGGGGAACCTAAGATGATGAGAAAGTTGGTTATCCACCTCAATCTCACTTTTTCAAGTGCAGAAACTACGAGTCAAAGGGAAGTTTTCCAGGCATTGCCAAGCAGATTGAGGGGAGAGGTGCTGTTGATATGGAAGTCCAGTTCTCTGGATAATAAATCTGCTTGGAGTTTTTTCGTTTGTTTTTTACTTTTCTGTGGCCATAAAAACTGTCTTGTCCTCATATTCGAATCCTGAGTTATTGTTGGTAATAATTCCAGCACTGTATATCTGTATTTTTTTATTTTCTAGTGGGCTGGGAGGAAGGAGTGAAGCCAACTTGCCTCTACACTGCCATTTTGGAATCAAAAGTCTTCTAGAAAGAACTCTTAAAAATCAATAACATAAAGAAAAGCTAGCTCCAAAACTGGCAAATAACTTGAACACATTTCACAGAAGAAGATACACAAATAGCCAATAAGAAAATTAAAAGACGCTCAACATCATTTTCCATCAGAGAAATGTGAATTACATCCCTGATGGGATACCATGTCATACCTATTAGATAGACTCAAAAAGAAAATCCTGATAATATCAACTGTTGAAAAGAGTGATGCAACTAGAACTCTGACATATTGCTGGTGGAACTGTTAAATGGTACAACTATTTTAGAAAACAGCTTAGAAGTTTTGTATACAGTTACTTACCATACACCTACACTGTGGCCTAGAAATTCATTTCTAAAGTAGCCAGTTTTTTTAAGATCACCCTCAATAATTAGAATTTTCTGCTACTCACAGACTTGCATAATCCCCTAGCCTCAAATAACATGCTTCTAACAATAGAATACAGCAATATTGAGAGGATATTGCTTCCACAGTTAGATTACAGAAGATGGTCACTTCCATCTTGCTAATAGTCTCTCTCTATTACCTTCTCAGCTTGCATGCTTTGATAAATCAAGCTGACATCTTGGAGAGGCCCATAAGGCAAGAAACTGAGACTAGCTCTAGCCAACTGCCAACTAGGAACTGAGGCCTTCAGTTCAATTGCCTGAAAGGAACTGAATTCTACCAACAACTATGTGAGCTTGGAAGGAGATCTTTTCCCAATCAATCTTTCAGATGAGACCCCAGCCCCAAGTGACACCTTAATTGCAGCTTTGTTAGAGATTCTGCAGCACAGGATACAGTTAAGTAGAACTCAGATTTCTAATCCACAGAAACTGTGTGATGATAAATGTGTATTGCTGTAAGCCACTACATTTGTGGTAGTTTGTTCTGCAACAATAAATAGCTAATACATAGATATTTTCTGAAGACAAATAAAAATGTAAGTCCATTAAAATGATTTCTACAAGGATTTTCATAGCACTATTATCTGTAATAGCCAAAAACTAGAATGTTGATCAAAAGGTGAATGGATAAACAAATTATAGCATATTTATGCAATGGAATGCTACTCAGCTATGTTAATAACATGTTAATTACTTTAAGTGGTTTGATTGCTAACAGGATGCAAAAAACTCAAATAGTTTATAGTCAGGAAATAACTTAGATATGGGCAAAGGATATAATACAGCGATAACAAGAGGTCCTAAATACAGACTTCTTTATTACTCCAAAATGGTGTTGGGTTGCCCTGGACAAGCATTGGCTCCAGCTCTCAACCACCACTGGTATGCACACAAAGATCCTTGAAACCAGGAAACAAAGGTCTACTTGAGGTAGGGGTCTCTTACAGCAAGTAGGACGCTTAGGTAGGCACATTACAGCTACATGTCCAACTTCTAATGTCGACATTGCCCTGGCTTCACCCAAACCAGGTGAATCCATAAATCTACTTGTTATTAGTAAACAAGGTTGATAGGCTTATATATCCTGTCCCAAAATCACTTCCATACACATAGTTGTAAAATATCATTTATCCACAATTATTACATTCTCTAGCTTTGCTGAAGTATTAATATACTCCAGGCAATTCTAGATATATGTACATGGTCAATCTGCCTGATATTAATTAATACTATACATAAGTACATAAGCAATTCAAAGAAACAAGCTACTGATGCAAGTACAAGGATGGATCTTACAACCATTATGTGAGCAAAAAAATCCAGTCACAAGAGTGTATACTGTGTGGTTTTAATCATAGGCTATTCCAGAATAGGCAAACCAAAATAATGGTGATAGAAATTAGAAAGTGGTTGTCTCTTTTGGAGGGAGAAAGGGGCAAGAGGTGGAAATTGAACACCAGGGAACATTCTGAGTCTACGGAAAAGCTTTATAACTTGATGGCAGATACATTTATTTAGCAGGTAAATAAATTGAGCTCTCCCGTGTTCTGCCACAGTGGCTACAGACACCATATGTCCCAGATGGCACAAGTATGCAACGGCAGAGTTTCCACTGGTCTGGGGCCCTAAGTGGCTATGTGAAGAAGAGTTTCCCACTGACTTGTGCTGAACAAGTAGCATGTGTGATAAATCATATGTTAAAGCAATGATATTTATTTATTGTTACTTCAACATAGCCTAGTTATCCTGACTAACATAGTCAGGATACAGATTTTTTCTCTGTATCTCACAAGCACCCCATATACTTTCTTGAAGCAATGGTTTCTCCATGAACAGACTGAATGAAAACAAACCCCTACTACTTTCCAGGAGAACACAAAATAGTCAACCAGGACAAGAAAAATAGAAGAATATAATGAAAAAGCTTAAAAATTATATCAAAAATTATATCATCTATTCCCATCACGTCTTTCAAATAAAATGGAAGACTATAAAATATAAATGGATAAAAGACAGGCTTTAGAACTGGATTTGGGCTCAAGCCAAGGAGAGAGGCCTCACTTAGAAACCAATCCTCTTGGCACCTGGATTTCATATTTCCAGTCTCAAGAACTGTGAGAAAATTTATTTCTGTTGTTTAAGCCACCTAGCCTACGATACTCTGCTAAGGCAGCCCAAGCAGACTAATGCAGCCTCTGATATTATCATTATCATCTTCATTGAACATCCTCAATAAATGTTTTTAGTTTGGGGATGCTTTCAGTCTTGCATTTTTTGTTCAACAAATTAATGTGCCTACCATACGCCTGACACTCTGCAGGGCACTGTGGCTTGAAGAATGAATAAGGCAGTCATTTCCCTGATGGTGGTTACATTCTAGTAGAAGAGATTAAAACCAGGTAACCGACTACTATATAACATCCAGTACTGATAAATGCCATGAAGAAAAATAAAACAGCCTGAGGGATTCGAGCATGACCAGAGCTGCTGGTTTATACTGACTGATTCATTCAGGCATTATACTGAATGCCAGGAGACTCATGAGCAGAGCTTCAAATGGAGTACAGGAGACTGTCCCAGAAATATCTGGGGGAAGAATTGCCAGGCAGAGGGAAGAGTACATGCAAAGTCTCAGAAATGGCAATGTATTTGTCAAATTCAAGAAACTGCAAAGAAGTCAATGTGGCTGAAGCAGAGGAAGCAAGAGGTATTAAGAGTGGGAAATCAGGTGAAAACGGTGGCAAGAGTTCAGATAAGATGGGGCCCCGTGGGCCTCAGGAAACACTCTGGTGTTTTATTCTGAGAGATGGAAAGCTATTAGAGGGTTTTATGCAGAGAATAACTTGATTTGACTTACATTTTAAAAAACCACTCTCGGCTGCTGGGCTGCTGAAGGGCGGATAGACTGGGAGAGGGAGCAGGAGAGATAGTCAAAGCAGGAAGACTGGTTCGTTGGCAGTTTATGCAATAGTGCATGTCAGATAGATTGGTGGACTGATCTAGGGAAGTCATGGTGAGATGGTGAGAAGACATCAGATTTTAAATATATTTCCAAGGAGAAGGATTTGCTGCTAGATTGAATGTGGAACATAAGGTAAAGAAAAGAGAAAGGATGATTTCAAGGATGTGGATGAAGCTATAAGGGCCCTTACAAAGAGACAAGATATCTGGATTATAATTTTCCACCCTACTTCTAACTTGTGACACAATTCCCTCTGTGTGTTGTATGATAAATCTTTAAAGTGGGATTAAGAATGTGAACATCAAATCAAACTCAAAATACTTTGAAAAATCAGTAGCACAGACCACCAAACAGTTATCCTTTATTCATCCCCAAACACATAACCTCTGTGAACTGCTGCTGCTGCGTCACTGCCTGCCTGGTCTTCACCTCCTCCCTGGCACGCAGTGATGCAATAAGTCATAAATAATACTGACACAGAAACCATTACTACCTCTGGCAGTGGACAGCATGTGGTACACTATGAGTGATGGTGGCCCGGCATTCAGGTTCAGGTGGCTCAGGAAAACAAGTTGCTCACTTTTCTGTCACAGACACCCCTGAAATGATGAAGGGGGCAGGATCAGGGGCTATCCAGGGACCTTGCCTCTGCCTCTAGCTGCCCTTTATAAAATGGCCGTAGCACAGTCTGCTGTGTTACTTCACTATGGTATGGTCCTGAACAATAGGACAAAGAATATTGGCACTTTCAAGAAAATTTAATTTCAATTTAAGTAAAGCAGAAGTGATCCCCTGCCCTTCCTTTCCCTGTCCCTGCATTATTTTTCTCCATACCCCATCACCACTTGACATACAATAAGCTTTACCTTTGTTAATTGTCTGTCACTCCCTCCTGTAAAATATAAGCTCCTTTAGAGCAGAGACCTCTCTGCCCACTCTGTCTACTGCTCCATCCAAAATGCTTGGTAACAGGCAGCCAAGGCACAATTAATTAATGAATAGTTTTTTTTTTTGAGAAGCTCTCAGCTGTTTTTGGAGATCACATTAAAGATTTTCTTTTGCTTATAAAAATGTATAGACATTAAAAAAATGTTGGCATACAAATTCAGGGAGTTTACAGAAACCTTGACATCCATCATGAATCCATCTCTTCCATTAAAAATTCATTAGTATAATCGAGAAAGCCTGCATCAGCAGCCCCGGATTTTCAGATTCTAATCAAGCTCCCCCAGTGCCTTGTTTTGTGGCTTTGGACAAGTCATTTCTACAATCTGGACCTCACTCTCCTGATCCGTAAAGTGGCTGGAATATACAGGGTGACTATCACATCCATTTGAGACCTAACCTTGTTAATTCTCTAGTGCTATAAAAGAAATATCCTGTAATCCAAATCCTTCACTGTGCAGACTGAAAAACTGAGACCCAGAGAAAATCAAGCACTAGCCACTGCCCCAGTATGACTCTGCTTTGATCTGGAATTTTCCCATTTACCCAAAGCTGGGTGTCTTCCTGCTCTTCCATTGGTAAGGTGTAGTTTCCACTTCAAGCCTTCATTGATTGGGTCAGTCAATGCTTTTTTATTGATTTGACCCAATTCCAGAGCCATGGAAAGTTGGCCACTTATGGTTGATGGGGAAAATAAAGGAAAGGTATAACAGTCTTCTTACCAACTCAGTTATCCTTAACAGCCTTTTTTTTTTTTTTTGCCACACATTAGCCTTTCTACTTTATTTTTTTTATTGTGCTTTAGATTCTGGGGTACATGTGCAGATCATGCAAGATTGTTGCATAGGTACATTCATGGCAAGGTGGTTTGTTGCCACCATCCCCCCATCACCTATACCTGACATTTCTCCCCATGTTATCCCTCCCTCACCCTCCATCCCACTATCCCTCCTATAGTCTTCCCCAACAGACCCCAGTATGTAAAACTCCCCTCTTTGTGTCCAAGTGTTCTCATTGTTCAACACAGCCTATGAGTGAAAGCATGCAGTGTTTGATTTCCTGTTCTTGTGTCAGTCTGCTGAGAATGATGGTTTCCAGGTTCATCCATGTCCCTACAAAGGACACAAACTCATCGTTTTTTATGGCTGCATAGTATTCCATGGTGTATATGTGCCACATTTTCCCTGTCCAGTCTGTCACTGGCCTTTTTGTTTTAGAGCATCTGTGTGAAGTACATTTTTACTTAAATTCCAGTTAACCTCTTAGGGATTTTTAGGAAAAAAAAAAAATCTGCTGTCATGATTTATACCTAACAAAGGACTAGTGGCATGAATATGTAAAAAAGGATATACAAAGGGGAATATAACAGAGTTGAAAAGGTGAATAACTACTAAATTCATGGTAGTATAGTGTGATATTTTCTGTTACGAGATATTCCCATTTGTTCCTTTAGGTCATATGCCTTATATGAGAAGGTGACATTACACAAATATGGTGGCTGAGTCTAGGTCTCAGCTAGGAAATGCTGATTGGATAATAATTTGATTTTTTTTTTTTTTGAGATGGAGTCTCACCTGTCACCCAGGCTGGAGTGCAGTGGCACGATCTCAGCTCACTGCAACTGCCACTTCCTGGGTTCATGTGATTCTCCTGCCTCAGCTTCCTGAGTAGCTGGGATTATAGGTGAGCACCACCATGCTCAGCTAATGATGGAATGATGGGAGTCTTCTATATTTTGATTGTGACAGTGGTTATCCAACCATAAGCATTTGTCAAAATTCATAGAACTGTATGCTAGAAAAACGTGAATTTTACTATATGTAGAAAATGCCTTAATAAACCTTATAAAGAAATCAAAGTATTAATGAGGTTTTTTTTTCCTATGAGTATTTGAGGAAGGAAATTGTTAGCTTGCTGCTTTGAGAATCAGCAACAAACCCGTGCTTTACCAAGGGACCAAAGAAACTCGTGAGACTCACCCTCCTACTTATCATTCCCAATCTTTTTTTAAAAAATGCTTATCTTGATAAACTGGTAATGAATAACTTAAAAATTCTCAATCTCTTCAAAAAATTTAATGAAAAGATAGAAAGATATGTTGTATGCTTTTAAGTTTCCTGTGGCAAGGTCTTTATTTTTAGTGTATTATGATCTTTAGCAAAAGCCATTTATTAAGTGATATCTGACATTTGGCATTGGGTAAGACATTACATTCTCAGCATGACAGGGAGGGCTGACAGATGAGCGCAAGCCTCGTTTGCTACCTCAAGGAGTTGCCGTGAGCATCAGAAAAGGGCATGTTTGTGTAAGCACTGTGTAAATTTCTAAGTGAATGGAGGTGGTTTCATCAGCAAATGTTTAAAAACCTAGATATAACAAGCAAATAAACTTGCATTTCAGTATCAAAGAACAACCCATAAACATGGCATGGGTGAAACGTATAGCAATGAACTACTTGACTTGCATCTATGTTTGGCCCCATTGCCTTCTTACCTGGTGGGGATAATCTAGTGTCCAGGATCTTTGTGCATAGCAAGGAGGAATGGCAGGAATGAAATTTCACAGACTAGAGAGTGGGAGGAGACTCAGTGGAAAGACTGCTATCAGCAAAACTTGGAGTTAGGGGCTCTGAAGGAGTGAATCCTCAACAGTTCGTGTGTTTGTAGATATCCATGTGTTTTGTAAATCTCTATCCTTTTATGGGCTCTCTTTTTCTAAATGTAGGTGACCATTGTAGCAACGTCTGTGTAACAGCATATGCTGTTATACACACCACCCTTTCTTCTGATACATCCTCTTCCAGTGGTTTTGCCACCCTAGTTCTCGATACATTTTTGTTCCATGTAATAGCTTTTATCCTCATGAATATTTTCATGAACTCACTGACATCCATGGTAAAGTTTTAGGTATAGTCATAACCGATTTCTCATCTTATTTATGTACATACATGCACTATTAGAAATCTTGCCTTTTTCCCTCTTAGATTGAGATGTCATATGTCATAAAGAGGTACTCCAAGTTGAGCTCAACAAATATTGGTGTGACTTTATTTGAAAACTTATTTACACAGTATTACATATTGATAAAATTAATTCTACTAGCAACGTAACCTTGGCCAGATCCCTTAACTATTATCTCTGTTTCCTTACTTGCAAAATGCATGTATTAATAATAGTACCAATTTTGCTCTTGTCACTATATTGTTGTAAGAATCACAATAGCTTAGGACAGCTTGCAGTAAACTCTGAAGTTCTGCGCAAATATAAGATAGTGATATTATTAATGGAATCCTTCTCATTATTTGTACTACTCCCAGAAGGGGGCACACTGATAAATTATTATGTTTTTCTAGGGAGAGTCACACCGGGACAGCTCATGTCCTATATTCAGCTCTTCAAGAACAACCTCAAAGCTCTAATGAATCATTGTGGACTCCTCCAGCTTGGGCTGGCCACAGCTCAAACGTTGAAACACCCGCAGACTGCCAAGTGGGACAACTTTCTGGCTTTTGAAAGGCTCCTTCTTCAGGTATGTTACTATAGGAACTTTGTGGGGTCTTAATAATCAACGTTCTGACTTCCAGGGAAAAACCTTGATAGCCTTAGTAATAAATCATATTGTTGACATGTGCCCTGCCTCATATTCTCTTAAGTGCCACCAAGTTAAAATTCAAGTAGAAACTTTTTTCATACTTGTTTAAAAAAATATTTTGACAGTAACATCTTTGGCTTCTCATTCAGTACTAAGGATGTTTTTTGAGCAATGCACTAACCTCCGGAAACCTCTTTCAATTTTATGCCATAAATGAACCTTTCTCACTCTTCATGGCATCTTTATTTGATCCTTGCTACTTTTTCTGTAAAGTATTACTGCTATTTACATTTCTTCTGATACTACCTAGTTTCTAGTCCTTAAACAATATGTGGCATGTGCCTTAAAATGATGTTTAGTAAAAGATGAAGGAAGTGAACTCCATTTGTAGTGTTTATACAGAGATTTGTGTGTGGGATAGAAACTTTTCATGATTGATGAAATATTTTCATGGGAAATTTTTAAAAAAATGTATTTTTTAAAATTATAAAGTATTTAAAAAATATATACAGTACTTTAAAAAAGGATAGATTATAAATCATAAATGTACATAAAATGACAAGTATCTGTCCTTTCCACATAGACTCAATATGATTTATCATTATTTTCATATTTATCATGGATCCTTTTTCATTAAAGAAATAAAACTAAAGTTGAAGCATTCTTGATACTGTGTAACCATTCCTAATCTGATTCTTTTTCTTTCCCTAGAGATAATTACAAGCTCAATTCATTGTTATATTTTTATTAAATATTTACTTTTTCATAAATAATACAGAGCATTATGCTCTGGGTTTTAATTTTACATAAGTGATATTATACTGTAAATATCTCTAAATAGTTTGCTTTTTTCTTCTCAAGATTATTATTATTATTATTATTATTTTGAGATAGAGCCTTGCTTTGTCACCATGGCTGGAGTGTAATGGCACAATATTGGCTCATTGCAACCTCTGCCTCTTGGTTTTAAGTGATTCTTCTGCCTCAGCCTCCCAAGTAACTGGGACCACAGACATGCACCACCATGCCCAGCTAATTTTTGTTTTTTTGGTAGAGAGAGGATTTCACTATACTGGCCAGGCTGGTCAATGTGAGCCACTGTGCAAGGCCCCAAGGTTCTGTTTTTAAGATAATCTAAAGTGTTGGGCTAAGTGTGGTTGCTCACACCTATAATCCAAGCACTTTGAGAGGCTGAGGTAGGTGGATCACTCAAGGTCAGGAGTTCAAGACCAGCCTGGCCAACACAGCAAAATCCTGTCTCTACTGAAAATATAAAAATTAGCTGGGGTGTGATGGCAGTCATCTGTAGTCCCAGCTACTTGGGAGGCTGAGGCAGGAGAATTGCTTTAACCCAGGAGGTGGAGGTTGCAGTGAGCTGAGATCATGCCACTGCACTCCAGCCTGGGTGACAGAGGGAGACTCCATCTCAGAAATAAATAAATAAATAAATAAAAGTGATGTACGTAGATCTGGCTCTTTCCTTTTAACCATCTCATAAACATACAATTTATTTATGCAGTCTATACCGATGTTTGGTTAGGCTGTTGCATTTGTGCCTGTGTGTGTTGTGTGTGTGTATGTATGCGAGATTAGAAAGAATTATGCAGTCAATACCCTGGAATATGTCTCCTGCTATATATTGTTGAGTTTTCCAAATATCACTAAAATGTCTAACCAGGTAAGTTGCAAAGCTGTGTCCTCTTCAGGATATCAGTGAGCTCCCTTCATTATCACGAAATGTTTAAAGTGTCATAAACATACATCAAGAGGCAGAAAAGGGAGCTTATTTCTTCATTATTTTTTTTTCTATTAAGGCAAAAGAAAAAAACAAAACTTTCTGAGTCCTTAATGATAGCTATGAGCCTTACCTCAAAATATCTCCTTTTGTGAGATGATAATTTTTGTTGTTTAAGGTGGTTCATTTTCTATTATTTGGAGCAAAAATACACTCATCTTTTCCCCATTAATATGTAATATACTAAGATCCCATATGAAAGTGTTAATCTGTTCTAGTTGTCAGTTTATCCATCACAGTGTTTTAAAATCCATATGTTCAGTTTTATGCTTGTATTCATGTGTATTTTAAGGATTTTAATGTCATCATGAATTGAATTTTTAAAATTCAATATTCCAGTTGTTTATTGTTGGCATGTAGGAATATCTTGACTTTTGAATAGTGATCATGGATCCAACACCTTGTATGTTGTAATTATATTTGTTTTCTTCTTTATTCTTGTTATTCATTGATTGTCCTGGATCTTCTGTGTGGGCAAGAATATCATTTGTGAATAAAGTCAGTTTTGTTTCTTCGTTTGTACACTTGATATCAAGTGTCTTTCATAGTGCACCTGACAAGGCATACTAGACCCCTTTTCTTTCTTTCTTTCTTTTTTTTTGAGACAGAGTCTCACTTTGTTGCCAGGCGCCAGGCTGGAGGGCGGTGGAACAATCTTGGCTCATTGCAACCTCCGCCTCCGGAGTTCAAGCAATTCTCCTGACTAGGCCCCTTTTCAATAAGACTTACTAACAGGCATCTTCATCTTATTACTGACTTTCAAGAAAGTGTTTCAAAATGTTATCATTAAGTATTATGTTTGGTGAGGTTTTGTTTGTTTTTAATCAGACTAAGGAAGTTTCTTCCTAATCCTAGTTGACTTTTTTTTTTAGTGATGCATTAGTATTGAGTTTTGTTTAATGCAGATTATTAATTTTTTAAATGACTATCTTGTTTTTCTCCCTTAATCTGTTAATGTGGTGAGTTGTATTGATAATTTTTTAAATGCTAAATATTCATCATTGCATTTCTAGGATAAGTTCAACTTACTCTTACACACACATACACACACACACACAAACATATGCATACACACTCATACAAACTGTTGGATTTAGTTTACTAATATTTTCCACAGAAATTTGCATTTGTGCTCATAGGTGAAATTAGTAGTTTAAAAAATATCTATCTTCTTCTTCTTTTTTTTTTTTTTAAGACAGAGTCTTGTACTGTCGCCAGGCTGGAGTGCAGTGGCACGATCTCGGCTCACTGCAATCTCCACCTCCCGGGTTCAAGTGATTTTCCCATGTCAGCCTCCCAAGTAGATGGGATTACAGGTGCATGCTACACGCCTGGCTAATTTTTGTATTTTTTTGTAGAGATGGGGTTTCACTATGTTGGCCATGCTGGTCTCAGACTTCTGACCTCAAGTGATCTGCCCGCCTTGGCCTCCCAAAGTGTTGGGATTACAGGCGTGAGCCACCGCACCTGGCCTATATTTTTTCTGTATTGTTCTGCCATTGTCTGGTGTTACAAAAAAGGTTATAATAGTTTGGTAAAATCAATTAGGGTGAGTTTCACTTTTTCTATTCTCTATTTGTTTAAGAAAGGAATGAACAGTTGCTTAAAAGTAAAATAATTCCAAAAAATAATCTGGACATACTGCTTTGTTATTTATAATTATAATAATATAAGTAATAATTAACAATCAAGTGATTCAAAACTATAATTTCTTCAATTCTTTATTGTTTTGATTTATCTTCTGTCAGAGGTAATTTTAAATTACTCACAATAATTGTGAATTTACCAATCATTCCTTTTTAAAAAATATTTCTATCTCTATCACTGTCTTTTTATCTGTCTTCATTAAAAACTATGAGCTCATATTCTTTCATAGTTCTTTTTTTTCCTTTTTCTTGAAAAAGGCTCTCACTCTGTCACCCAGATTGAGTGTAGTGGTATGATCACTACTCAGTGTAGCCTCAACATCCTGGGCTCAAGTGATCCTCCCACCTCGGCCTCCTTAGTAGCTGGGACTACAGGAATGCACCAGCACTCCTGGCTCATTTTTATTTTTTATTTTGTGTAGAAACGGGGTCTTTCTCTGTTGCTCAGGCTGGTCTCAAACTCCTGGACTCAAGTGATCCTCTCTCCTCGGCCTCCCAAAATGTTGGGATTACAGGCATGAACCACTGCACCTGGCCCAGTATCATAGTTCTAGTCTAATACCACAGGGTTCATTTTAGTTTTCTCCCTTTCCGTAATCGTATCTCCCTTCTCTGACAGTGAGGAACTTGTCTCCCATTATCCTCAACATATTGAATGACTTTATCAGTCCCCACTGAGGAGACGGGGGTGCCTCCTCATCTCACCTGGGCTCTCTCTTCCTGCTCCAGGCCATGGCCAATCCCACATGGATGTCCTTTCATACAGAGGCACCCCTGTAGAAACCTCCCTATAAGGTTGCTCTTCCACCTCGATTGAGCTCTGACATCTCATCCTGTGCTGCCCCCACCTCTGCCTTATTCATGGAGGCCCTCCTCACGCCTCTCAGGTTCCAGCACCCCACACCAAGCCCACACTGTGGCTCCTGTGGCACAGATGCCCTCCTCATTCTGCAGGCTCTGACACTCCATGCCGAGTCACTGCCATTGCTACTGTCCTCTTTGGCTGCCCTTACCATGGCGCTCAGCGTCCTACACTGCATCCTGGGACGTCACTGTCCCCCAGCCTCTGTGTGGATACCCTTCTCTCTCCCTTTGCTTCTGACAACCCATGCAGGGCTGCTGCTGCCTTCTCCTCTCCTTCAGTCTTCCCTTCCTCTTCCAGATAACTTCTTCACTGCACTTGGGCCCAGGAGTTGTGTGGACCATCTACCAACCTTACCTTGCTCAGGTTCTGATCCCCTGCCCTGGACCCTCACTTCCGCCACCTTCCACCTGGATACCCTTTCCATCCCTTTGGGTTCCAACAACCCCTGCCTTCCCTGTGGACACCCTCTTCACACTCGTGACGTCCTTCATTCCCCCTGCTCTACCGTTTGGACAATCTCTTCACCCTGCTGCTGCCCACCATCACGTGTCCTCTGAAGTGAGCCCCACTCCAAAATTTCATAAAATTGGTTCAAAACAAAGCTATATGGAGATTTTCTCCTGAGAATGATAATCTTTCTAGATAAGCTTACTAGAGGTTTCTGAAGAAACTTGACATATTAAGTCTAACCCATTTTACATTTGTAATTAATTTTTGAAATCTCTTGTTCTATATTAAACTCTTAGACTATTAGATGTGATCATGGTAATTGGTATGGTTCTTTTAACAACTAAGTAAAGAATTAAAGGCCAGGCACGGTGGCTCATGCCTGTAATCCCAGCACTTTGGGAGGCTGAGGTGGGCGGATCATGAGGTCAGGAGTTCGAGACCAGCCTGACCCACATGGTGAAACCCCGCCTCTATTAAAAATACAAAAATTAGCCAGGTGTGGTGGCAGGCACCTCTAGTCCCAGCTACTCAGTAAGCTGAGGCAAGAGAATCGCTTGATTCCGGAAGGCAGAGGTTGCAGTGAGCCAAAATCGTGCCACTGCACCCCAGCCTGGGTGACAGAGCAAGACTCTGTCTAAAGAAAAAAAAAAAAAGGAAAGACTGAGGAAAGCCAGGCATCTGTAGTTTCAGCTACTCAGGGGGCTGAAGTGGAAGGATTGCTCAAAGTCAGGAGTTTGAGGCTGTAGTGAGCTATGATTGTGCCTGTGAATAGCCACTGTGCTCCAGCCTGGCAACATAGAGAGAACCCCTCGCCTCTGCCCACTCTCTGAAATAAAAAAAAAAATAAAAAATAAGACTGGGAAAAGAAGTAAACATTTAAAATACTAAGACCCTACTTTTATCATAATTGCATATCGCCCTGGCCAGTACTGTGTTCTCAGTCACTTCTGGGTTTTTATAAGTTAGGGTTTTAGCATAGGCGAATGTATAAACTGACCACGGGAATTGCTCTTTGTTTATGGACATGCTTACTTATATAGTATATACTCATCCGTTAGTTTAACAAGTCATAACATATGGGCAGCTGCCCCTTTTACAGACTTTGGTTTGAAAGTAGAGCATCTGAGTTTATACTGAGCATGAGGACATTCCGTTTTTCCCCAAGAGCTTGAGAGCCACCAAGAAATTTCAGCTAACGTTAAGAATTGTTTATTTCTTGGAAGACTCATTTCCACCACTTTCTACCAGGCCTCCATCACTGAAACCTCAGTGTTTACTTTATGGCCTAAGTAGCGTTATAGACAACCTTGGCTAAAAAAAAGAAATCAGCCTTAGAAATCTACAGTTAAAAATAGGTTACTGCATTTCTGCTACTTGCAGTGGTTTTGGTGATCTAATGACTAGTCAGCAACAGACTGAGGACTGTTTGTAAGATTTGTGTTGAACTTACACTCCTGGAAATGATAGATTTATAAATTTAATTTCTAAAGATATTATTATGTGCTCAAAAGAGAAACCTTTTTGAGTATTGTTGGGGAAAATCTAATATTTGTTAGCAGTGAGTACAATTTAAAAAGCCGAAGGAGACAAAGCATCTTCATGACTCCTTTTTTCTCTCTCTCATCTCCAAGGTCCAATATCATAGTCAGTGTTTTAGGCATTGAATACGTGTATGCTAGTTATAAAATAATTCTGATTTTGCTTCAAATTTGAAGTGTAGAAAAGAACAAGTTTAAACTGATTATGGATATTTTTATGATTCAATTAGTGAGTGTTTTCACAAAGTAGCTTTGCCTTCTTTTAATTAAAGTACAAATTCATTTAATTTGGTGAAAGGGTATGAAGTATGAAGAATCCCCTTTTTATAGTATATCAAGAGAGTTTGGCTTAGTTTCCTTATCTAAAGAGGAATAAAATATCTACCTCATAGTGTTATTGTTAGGATTGAGTGAGATTATATGTATATGAATACATAAGTACAGTAAATGCTCAATAAATAATCATTGATATTTATTCTTTCAGCTGGGTCAAAAATATTACAAATGCCAACTTATTTTATGTGAGTAATGCCTTTAATATATTCTCACCTAGATTTTGGTTTCCTAAATTAAAATTTATTAAGGAAGAATGAGTTTGTCACTTAGAAAAATGTTACCATCTTTTTATATTTACTGTTTGATAATGATTGACAGTATTTTTCTTTAAATCTTGATTTAAAATCCACTTTTTCTGCAATGCATGACTGACGTTTTTATGCTAATTTCACAAGAAAAAAGCTTTTTATTTTTTTTGGCCGGGTGTGGTGGCTCACGCCTGTAATCTCAGCGCTTTGGGAGGCCAAGACAGGTGAATCACAAGGTCAGTAGTTCAAGACCAACCTGGCCAACATAGTGAAACCCCATCTTTACTAAAAATACAAAAAAATTAGCCGGGCATGATATCGCGTGCCTGTAGTCCCAGCTACTTGGGAGGCTGAGGTAGGAGAATCACTTGAACCCAGGAGGCAGAGGTTGCAGTGAGCCAAGATCACACCATTGCACTCTAGCCTGGGAAACAGAACGAGACTCCGTCTCAAAAAAAAAAAAAAAAAGAGAAAGAAAAAAGAGTTTTTTTCCCCCTCTCCATTAAAAATTTGTTGGCCAGGCATCGTGAATCACACCTGCAATCCTCAGATAGAAGGATCACTTGAGGCCAGGAGTTCAAGACCAGTCTGGGCAACATAGTGAGACCTTGTCTGTACTAAAAGTTAAAAAAAAAAATTAGCTGGGTGTGGTGGTGCATGCCTGTGGTCTCAGCTACTCAGGAGTCTGAGGCGAGAGGATCACTTGAGCCCAAGAAGTAATCGTGCCACTGCGTTCTAGACTGGGTGACCCTATCTCAAAAAAAAAAAAAAGGAAAAAGGAAAAAGAAAACAGTTACTTTATAGGTACAATGTAATTGCTATAGTTACAACAGTAACTAGTGCTTGAACTTCAAAGAAAATGAAACCATTTACCTTTCTGTTAAAATTACATAGCAAATAAATGACCCTTTAAATTGTGCATTTGGTGCTCACTTTGGCAGCACATATACTAAAATTGGAATGATACAGAAAAGATTAGCGTGGCACCTGCACAAGGATGACATGCAAATTCGTGAAGCATTTCACATTTTAAAAATCTAAAATAAAAGTAAATATTAAAGAAAAATTGTGTATTAGCAAATTCATTATGATTTTTTAAGCCTTATACTTTTTCTGCTTGTCTTAAAAAATGGTATGGTGTATTGGTGTGAGTGGGAATAATAATAAACATAATTCTCATTGCATCTAGAAAACTTTGAAACCCCAGAAAAGATTTTGTGGGATAAAATCAAGGTATCGTAGAGTGAGAACCCTGAAAAGCAATATGTATTCTCAAATGCTGTCCAACATCTGATTTCCCTTCTATAAAACCGCTGAAGACTAATACAAGGAAAAAAAATAATTCGTTGACTATAACTTATTATAGTTATAAAATGATAGCAAACTATGTATTAAGGAAGCAGCTATGTTTAAAATTCCCACTTCCTGAACATATACTTTATAAATGTATATGTATTATATCCATTTCCAGTGATTTCTTTAGGTAGAATTTATACTTTCAATTAGAACAATCCAGCTTGGAAAATTGTTTTTAAATAAAATGTAAATGAGTCATAAAGCCACTCAAGAAAATTGAGGTGAAATATAGCTTTAGTTTTAAATTTTATCTCTTTGCAATTAAAAATAGTCATCTATTACATTGGCTGCCAAAGTAGTTTTTAATAGGTAGGATTGGTTTTTAAAAATATATTGAATGTTAGATAATATCTTTCTATAACAAATAAAGTTGATCTAAGCTAAATAATAGTATGTCTGCTAATTCTACAATAAATTGCAGATTTTACCTTCTCAGTCCTCTAGTGCATCTATTAGCTCTCATGTCATATGTCTTGGCTTGGAAATATGATGGCTCATTTTAGTGATGTTTCTGACTTCACCAATACCCTGGGAAGTTCTGTTTTTTTTTTCAATTATACTTTAGGTTCTGGGGTACATGTGTAGATCACGCAGGATTGTTGCATAGGTACATACATGGCAATGTGGTTTGCTGCCTCCATCCCCCCATCACCTATATCTGGCATTTCTTCCCATGGTATCCGTCCCTAACCTCCCCACCCCGTGCTGTCCCTCACTTAGCCCCCCACCAACAGACCCCAGTGTGTGATGCTCCCCTCCCTGTGCCCATGTGTCCTCATTGATCAACACCCACCTATGAGTGAGAATATGTGGTATAATACCTTCCTTTTAGCCATTTATAATTAGGATTGAATTTTTCTGGGAAAACCACTCTGCTTCTCTGTGGGCCTTGCTCTTCAGACTCATTTGGCAGGATGGCGTTTTGTCACTGGCAAAAGCTTCTATGGTTATTTGGATTAACATGGCAGACAGGAGGCAGGACTAGCTTGCAGCTTCCACTCAGACAGACAGAGCAGTGTGTGGAGACTCACATCGTGAACTTCTACTTCAAGAACTACCGCAGGAACATGCCAGGAAAGCTAAGAGAATGCACAGAACATTTGAAGGAACTGGATCACCACTGCAGGCTCCCTGAGATTCTGAAAAACTGAGAGTTGGCTTGGTTTCTTAGTCGGGAGGCTGGTGGTCTGGGGTAAGTTCTCAGCCCTGGTCACTGGCTGCCTGGAAATAAACTCAGTTATATTGCAGGAGCACAGTGGGCATGAGACTAGCCTTTAGGACTGTGGGCTAGATGGGAGCAGGGTGAGGCCTGTTACTGCCAGCTCTACCCCATTTCCTTGGTGCTCTGTGTGATTCAGCAGAGGCAGCCATAATCCCCCTGGGAACATAACTCCTTTGGCCTTGGGACCATATCCCCATCTCCCACAGTAGCTGCAGCAAACCCCGCCTAAGGAGAGTCTGAGCTCAGACACACTTATGCCTGCTCCCACCTGGTGGTCTTTCTCTACCAGCCCTGGTTGCCAAAGACAGTGGAGATAATCTCTTGGGAGCTCTATGGCCCTGTCTACTGCCTGAAAAACCTGAATACTTAACCAGGCAGCTCTAAGGCAAGTTTGCATCCTCCTATAGTACTGCAGCTGATGCACTCTTGAAGCCACCTCCTGGCTGGAGGCCAACCAACAAAAAACCAGCACACTAAACAAAAATACAACCAAGGACCCTCACAGAGTCCACTTCACTCCCCTGAAACCTCCACTGGAGCAGGTGCTGGTATCCATGGCTGAAAGACCTGAAGATGGATCACATCACAGGACTCTTTGCAGACACTCCCCAGTACCAGCCTGGAACCTGGTAGTTCCACTGGTTGACTAGACCCAGAAGAGCAAAAGTGATCACTGCAGCATGACTCTCAAGAAGCCCCATTCCTGGGGGAAGTGGGGAGAATGCTACATCAAGGGAGCACCCCATGAAATGAAAGAATCTAAACAGCAGCCCTGAGTCCCAGATCTTCCCTCTGGCATAGTCTACCTAATGAGAAGGAACCAGGAAAACAATTCTGGTAAAATGACAAAACAAGGTTCTTAAACACCCCCCAAAAATCACATTAGCTCACCAGCAATCCAAACCAAGATGAAATCTCTGAATTTCCAGAAAAAGAATTCAGAAGGTCAATTATTAAGCTAATCAAGGAGACACCAGAGAAAGGTGAAGTCAAACTTAAAAGAAATCAAAAACATGATACAGGATATAAAAGGAAAAATATTCAATGAAATAGCATAAATAAAAATAATCACAACTTCTGGAAATCAAAGACACACTTAGAGAAATGAAAAATGCATTGGAAAGTCTCAGATAAAATTGAGCAAGCAGAAGAAAGAACTTCAGAGCTCATAGAGAAGGCTTTCAAATTAACCCAATCCATCAAAGACAAAGAAAAAGGAATTTTGAATAATGAACGAGGCCTCCAAGAAGCTTGGGACTATGTTAAGCATCCAAACCCAAAAATAATCGGTGTTTCCAAGGAAGAAGAGAAATCTAAAAGTGTGGAAAACGTATTTGAGGGAATAATTGAGGAAAACTTCCCTGACCTTGATAGAGATCTAGACATCCAAATATCAGAAGCTCAAAGAACACCTGGGAAATTCATCACAAAAAGATAATTGCCTAGACACAGTCATCAGGTTATCTAAAGTCAAGACAAAGGAAAGACTGTTAAGAGCTGTGAGGTAAAAGCATAAGATAACATATAAAGGAAAACCTATCAGAGTAACAGCAGATTTCTCAGCAGAAATCCTACAGACTAGAAGTGATTGGGTTTCTATTTTTAGCCTCTATAAACACAACAATTATTAGCCAAGAATTTTGTATCCAACAAAACTAAGGTTCCTAAATGAAGGAAAGATACAGTCTTTTCCAGACACATAAATGCTGAGAGAATTCACCACTAGCAAGCAGCCTGGATTAGCTTTTTGATGTGATTCTGGATTCAGTTTGCTAGTCTTTTGTTGAAGATTTTTACATCAATGTTCAAGGATATTGGCCTGAAGTTTTCCTTTTTTTGTTCTCTGCCAGGTTTTTATATCAGAATAATGCTGGCCTCATGGACTGAGATGGGGAAGAGTCCCTCCTCCTCAATTTTTTGAATGGTTTTAGTAGCAATTATACCAGCTCTTCTTGCACATCTGGTAGAATTCAGCTGTGAATTCCTCTGGTACTGAGCTTTTTGTGTTTGGTAGGCTATTTGTTACTGATTCAATTTTGGAGCTTCTAATTGGTCTATTCAGGGATTCTATTTCTTTCTGGTTCAGTCTTAGGATGGTGTATGTGTCCAGGAATTTTTCCGTTTCTTCTAGATTATCTAGTTTGTGTGTATAGAGGTGTTGTTAGTAATATGTAATGGTTATTTGAATTTCTATGGGGTCAGTGGTAATATCCCATTTGTTCTTTCTAATTGTGTGTATTTGGATCTTCTCTTCATTTGTCTAGCTACTGGTCTATCTATCTTACTAATTAAAAAAAAAACAACTCTTGGGTTTGTTGATCTTTTGAATGTTTTTTCACATATCAATCTCCTTCAGTTCATCTTTGATTTTGCTTATTTCTTGTCTTCTGTTAGCTTTGGAGTTGGTTTGCTCTTACTTGTCTAATACTTTTAGTTGTGATTTAGGTTGTTAATTTGAGATCTGTCTAACTTTTTGATGTGGGTATTTAGTGCTATAAATTTCCCTCTTAACAGTGCCTTAGCTTTGTCCCAGAGATTCTGGTATGTTGTATCTTTCTCATTAGTTTCAAAGAACTTCTTGATTTCTGCCTTAATTTTATTATTTACCCCAAAGTCTTTCAGGAGCACGTTGTTTAATCTCCATGTGATTGTATGGTTTCCAGTGATTTTCTTGGTCTTGAATTCTACTTTTATTATACTGTGGTCTTAGAGAGTAGTTGGTATGATTTTAGTTCTTTTGCATTTGCTGAGGATTGTTTTATATTTGATTGTGTGGCCAACTTTAAAGTATGTGTCAAGAGGTGGTAAGTAGAATGTGTATTCTGTTGTTTTGGGATGGAGAGTTCTATACATTTGGTATTTCTATACATTTGGTCCATTTGGTTCAGTGTTGAGTTCAGGTCCTGAATATCTTTATTAATTTTCTGCCTCAATGATCTGTCTAATACTGTCAGTTGGGTGTTGAAGTCTCCCAGTATTATTGTATGGGAGTCTAAGTCTATTTGAAGGTCTTTAAGATCTTTTGTTATGAATCTGGGTGCTCCTGTGTTAGGTGCATATCTATTTAGGACTGTTAGATCTTCTTGTTGAGTTGAATCCTTTCTATTATGCAGTGTCCTTCTTTGTCTTTTTTGATCTTTGTTGGCTTACAGTCTGTTATGTCTCTTTATTGAGTAAAGACGTAAATAAATTTTAAAATGGAAAAAAAAAAGAAAATACCAAAAACAAACAAATAAAGTCTGTTATGTCTGAAATTGGGATCCAAACCCTTGCTGTTCTCTGTTTTCCATTTGTTTGGTAGATTTTCCCCCCATCCCTTTATTTTGAGCATTGCATGTGACATGGGTCTCTTGGAGACAGCATACCATTGGTTCTTGGTTTTCTATCCACCTTGCCACTCTGTGCCTTTTAATTGGGGCATTTAGCTCAATTTACTAGCAAGGTTAAAATTGGTATGTATGGATTTAATCCTGTCTTCATGTCGATAGGTAGTCCTTTTGCCAACTTGTTTGTTTAGTTGCTTTATAGTGTCACTAGTCTGTGTACTTAAGTGTGTTGTTGTAATGGCTAGTAACAGTCTTTCCTTTTCATATTTAGTGTTTCTTTCAAGTGTTCTTGTAAGGCAGGTCTGATAATAACTAATTCTCTTAGCATTTGCTTGTCTGAAAAGGATCTTATTTCTTCTTTGCTTATGAAGCAATCTGCCCCTCTTGTTTTCAGAATGGAAAGTGATCTTCACTATTTTCAACTTAATCCTCAAAAAAGGAAGGTTGTCTGTATTATATCACCATTTCATTGATTCCAACCTCTTTTTGCATACAACTGCTAAATACAAATGACAAAGGGGCAACTGATACTTTCCCATTTGATATTCATCCAAAAATATTTAAAACATTTCATTCAAAACAACTTCTGATTACTGTTTGAGTTTCTAAAAGAGCTACAGAAAACAAAACAAAACAAAAACCTCTTCCCAGCTCTGGTTCTAAACAAGTTAAGAAATAAAGCAAAGCTTGGAAAAGACATGCAACCAGGCATCTGGAAATGGCTGCCTCTGCCACAGGGCGGTGGTCAGTGGCTTCTGCTATCTAGTGCCTTAGTTTGATTTCTTAGAAACAGTTTGAGGTGAAGAAAAGAACATTGGATGGACCTCTCCAAGATGGTCAACTAGACGCAGCCAGGAGGAACATCTCCCACCAAGGGACCGGGACATCATGAAGAGTGGCACACTCCTAGCAAATCTCCAGAAGGAAGGCATTGAGAGTGGACAGATGGAAGGCATGGTGCTAGATGGAAGGGGAAGGAAGCTGGGGACCCTGCATGGTGCTACCATACACCAGAACTCATTTCTAGCCCCCAGCAATTTCTGCAGAAGAGGTAAGTTGAACAGGCAAGGAGGAACCTGCTCTCACCATAAGCTTCTAGAATCCTGGCAGGAGGAGACCCCTCAACCACCAAAGACAAATGAGTTGGCAGGGAGAGATACTCAGAGAAGTAATAGGAGCAGAATTTCAGCCAGTGCAAATCCCAGAGGGTTTGGTGTGGTAGTGACTGTATTGGAGCATGGAGAGAGATACCCATCCCTTAGGCTCAACTTGCTGCCATAGGAGACGTTAGCCCTAGGGGAACCGTCAGACCTGAACTCTACAAGGCAGTCTTCCCCATGAGACAGGGCCAGTCCAACCTAAGCACCCCTCAGTCTACTGGTCTCTCCCGGGACTTCAGTCTGGCTTTGCCTCTTTGCAGTTCAGCCCCCAGGTACCTCCTGGGGGCCCACATCATAGCTCCTGTGCTGGTGGACCATATGTGACCAGCAGAGTGCTCCAGTAGAGCAGCCTCATGGACACACAGCAGCCCACTCATGTTCTCCCACCACTGCAGCCTCCCATCTGCCACTTTGCTGGCACACACTCAGCCAGGACCACCCCCACATTGCTTTGCCAGCACATGTGTGCACAGGCGAACCTCGCCTTCCCTCACATGCCAGCACGTATGTGTGTGTGCACTCTGCCATGCCACTGCTGCCAGTGAGAGTCCCCTCCCTCCCCCTCCCCCTGTTGCACCACCATTGCTTTCAGAGCATTAGTGGGCACTGAGCTCACCAGCCCCACTTCTGCCAGCACCCCACCCCTGTGTCAACACTGTTGTGGCTGTGAAACTAGACATGGAAAATCATGGACATGCCCCCACCCTGAGTGGCACAGAGGATGTACACAGTCCTACACCTACCAGTGCCCCACCCCCATGATAACACCATCACTAGTGCAAAAGGGCACAATTGCTGGACAGGGGCTCCCAGCCCCCATGAGCTGTGCTACCACTGCTGCAGTTGTGAATGCCAAAACAGCGGCTAGCACCCTGGCACCCACTAGCATCCTGCAGCAGCCAACAAGAATGCACCCTGCTGCACTGCTGCTACTGGTGCTACTAGTATGTGCAAACAAAAACAAGCCCTGCTGCCAACAGCCTATGACGTGCTTTGGCCAGTACCACCCATTAGAGTGTTGTGGCCAGCAGGATGGGAGCACCTCAGTCCTCCAAGTGCAGAAGGTTCCTAACCTTGAGGAGCCAGAGAACAAAGCCAGTGCCAATACCAGTCACCCAGAGTTAGAGCACACAGGCTAGGACTCCTGAGCAGAGTCCTGACTCCCTAAAATCTTCCAGAGATGAAACCAGTTGACTGAACTCACTTTATACTACAAATAAAGCCCAAGGTTATCAAATAGGATAAAAGAAAATAAGCCATCCAAAGGACAGCAACTTCAAAGATTGAAAGAACATCTGCCCACAAAGATGAGAAAGAACCAGTGCAAGAACTCTGACAACTCAAAAAGCCAGAGTGTCTTCTTTCCTCCATATGACTGCACTAGCTGGAGAGTAAAAGTTCTTAATCAGGCTGAGATGGCTGAAATAACAGAAATGGAATTCAGAATATGAATAGAAATAAAGATCAGCAAGATTCAGGAGAATGTTGAAACTCAATCTATGGAAGCTAAGAATCACAATAAAATGATACAGGAGCTGACAAAGTAGCCAGTTATGAATAAAATGTCTTGCATGTTTTGTATCAAAATGAGTTCTATACAAAACAGGTTTTAAATCAAGCAAAACCAGTAATTAAATATTTATATATTTCTTTTGTTTTAAAAAATACGAATTGCAGGTTTAACTAGAATAATCTGTCATGATTTCTAACTATTTAAAATCACTGTGTTAATACTTAAAATATTATGCTACTTATATTTCACTATATAGACCCAAGCTAAATTAAGACCTTCTTGAGCTATCAGTAACCCACTAATAAAAATCTTCCTAGCCTAAGATCTCATAGTGTCAGCCTAAAAGGTCATTCCCAAAGCACCCCTCAATCCTAGACTAGACAGGGAGAAAGTTCAATGTTGCTGAAAAAATCATGATATATTCTCAGGATATTAAGTAGTCACACAGTTACCTGATAAAAGATCACCCTTCTTAACTTATGAAAGGTGCTACAATTAGTTGACTAAAACAAGTGAACAACTTTTTGTCATACTCACGGCCAGTGAAGGCAAATTGCTATTTAGGTACCATGTTTTTACTCCAATGGCTTTGCAAATACAGCAGAACCAGAAAGATATCAAGACAGGTGCAGGTCTGAGGGGATTTTAATCTACCTGATACTTTTAAAAATCTGCTACTTATGTAGAGGGGCAGATTTGGCTAAAAGAATACTACCTACCATTTTTCATTGATTTTGATATGATTATTTTTTCACATTCCTGAAATTTGGGTACATCCTGAAATTGCATATTTTAGTTGAAACTATTTTTTTCCAGCTTGGAAGCACATAAAATAATGGTGTGTGTTATGATCAGTCATAAAATGACATTGGGATTTTCGAAAGAGGTAGATGAAAATTCCCTCAGACCTGGGCCTGACTTGATATCTTTCTGGTTCTGCTGTATTGGCAAAGCCATTGGAGCAAAAACATGGTACCTAAGTAGCAGATTGCTACTGACTCCCGAAAATCTTCCAGAGATGAAACCAGTTGACATTTTATTCATAACGGCTGATTATTCATTTTGAACTGCAATTTAGTTAAAACAATATACTCAAAGTTCGTTAACTTTATATAACAAGAAGCACCATTTAAAGCAACTAGGAAAAATAACTTTTAAATATGTATTAGGGTTCTCTTATAGGATATATATATATGTATATACATATATATATAAAGGGGAGTTTATTAAGTATTAACTTACACAATCATAAGGTCCCGCAATAGGCTGTCTATAAGCTCAGGAGCGAGGAGAGCCAGTCTGAGTCCCAAAACTGAAGAACTTGGAATTTGATGTTCGAGGGCAGGAAGCATCCAGCACGGGAGAAACATGTAGGCTGGGAGGCTAGGACCATCTCTCTTTTTAAATGTTTTCCTACCTGCTTTATATTCACTGGCAGCGGATTAGATTTTGCCCACCAGATTAAGGGTGGATCTGCGTTCTCCAGCCCACTGACTCAATTGTTAATCTCATTTGGTAACACCCTCACAGACACACCCGGAATCAATACTTTGTATCCTTCAGTCTGATCAAGTTGACACTCAGTATTAACCATCACAGAATAAAAAGTTCTACTGTGCCTCTCAACTTGTTTAACCATTTGCTTTTTTATTCTCCTCTTTCCATAGATTGCCCCAGGCTTTAGAGTGTTCTACGTTATTTTTGGTTGTTCAGTATTAACTTCAATGCTAGTGTTATAGATTTCTCTTTTTGTCCTTATACATACATATGTATGCGCACACACACGTATGCACACATGCACATGCTCATACTTTCATTCTCTCTTCCACATGTAACAGGTTTACATAAAGATAACTAGAGCTGAGGTAACTCTGATCTTGACAAATGGAGAATCTCAGAGCTTTTACAATTGCTAATTTCTCCTCACATAGTTGGCTCAGATCAAAACTCAGGTGTGGACTCCTCAGGGAGGCCTTCCCTGAATAGCTTGGAGCCACTTTTGTTTTCTATTACTTCTCAATTATTGACGTTGTTTTCTTTACCTTATCTCTCTCTGCTAGATTATAAGATAAGTAAGAATAGGGACCTTGTATACCTTTTTTGTGAGTATGTCCTCAAATGAAGAATCTTCATGTTCACCCTTGCAGTAGCAGACATAACTTCCTGCTCATGGGAATTGGAGAAGTTTGTTGTAAACATGGAATTTACTTGCCACAGATTGGTACCTGCAATAAATTGGTAAATGTTTACATGGTTTACCAGAGTCCAGAGAGAAATTTTGTTGTGGCTTTTAGGACAGAGAGGCTTCTTTATGTTCTCACCCTTTTACATAGCACATGGCCACCCCAAATAATGACTGTGCTTCCCAGTTACCCTTGCAACTAGACCAGACCAGGTTCTGGCAAATGAGAACTGTATAGAGGTAATGTGGACCAGGTTCAGGCTGTGCATTTAAAGTGTAGGCACATGTCTTCCTTTATCCCCTTTCTTCTTGTAAGCTGAAATGCAGCCAGAATGGCAGAAGCAAGAGTGGCCATTTTGGATCATAGAGGAAGCTGTGTGTTGGGGATGTTTGAGCAAAAGTTGTAAAGAACATGGTGGGTTCTCTCATGATGGTGGAAACACCATACCAGCCCAGGACCACCTATTTTCACTTTTTGTAAGTAAGACATACATTCTTGTCTTATTTAAGTCACCGTAATTTGGGTCTCTGTGACAGCAGCCAAACTACATTTCAATTAATATGGTCACTTTTTGCTGCAATAGTCATCACAAGAGTTTGTGCTGTGAGCCTTGTAATTCTGATCATTTTATGACTTGCTAAGGAAGTGATCAAAATAATGAATTCTCTTGATGGCCGTGTTCTTAAACATCACCAGATTCTGGGTGTTTGGAAGTAGTGTATGAAGATTTAACTTATTTTAGTGCAACCTTGAATTTTTAGAATTTTAAAATTTTCCAAAGAACTTTATTGAAAAAGTCCCAGATAAATAACATTAGGAATTAAAGAGATCTGAGCTGCCCAACATGTTGGGTTCTCAGGCATTCATTTGATTAGACATTTTTATTTAATTGACAAAACCTCTGCTCTCCTACCCCCATTCTTTTTTTTTTTTAATCATTCAGAACACCTGGGGGACACTGTATTATTTATAGATAGAATTAATAAACTTTACTAGTTCCAAGAAATATAAATCTTCTCTTCCTCACCTTCCCTCCTTTCCAGAGAAGCTCCTCCCTTCTAGTTTTTGCCAAGAGAGGTGTCACTTCCAAATAGTGGAGGGAAAAAGCTGAAAAGCCTTTTTCAAAGTATTCTGTTTCAGTCTATGTAATAACAATCTATTGAGCACATGCTGTCTGCTAGACAGTGACACTGTCAAACTGAAGCAAACATGGTTTTTGGGACGTGCATACAATTTGTTTTGCAATGTGGATTTATAGTACCCTACTATTACTCATGCCATTTTCAGGGCTACAGGACCAAGTAGGATTTTGTAGCCTGGCATGAGTATCTGAGTCCTGCTTTTCCAGTATTGCCTCTGTGAGAAAAGTAAGCCCTAGATTCTGCATTTAAACTGATAACTTTTTCTGTGGGTACTGGGATTACTGAAATGCAGTATTTCCCACTAATTTGTTTTTCTTTGATATATCTATAAATTTGGCATTCACATTAGATTTTTATCTTGAGTTTTACTCCTCAGTAAGCTTTTAATTGGAACCTTATGAGAACTATACATTTCTCCATAAGGGTATATCATCTCAATTTCATTTTTTTCTTGGAGAATAGTTATTTTAGTGTTGTTCTGCTCCCCTATCAAAGTATTGTATTTTTAAATAATGTAAAAGAGACAAATAGAAAAAAGCAAATGACACCCATGAACTTTTCTTCCTTTACCCAGGGAAGGCACATTTCCAGATTTTGAGTTAGGTGAATCTGTGCCAAGCATCTGATCAGAAAATGAGAGTTTAATATATAGGCTGTGCAAACCAGTGCTTTTTAATTGGCCTTGGCCTAGAAGCAATGATATTATATGTTATTCCAGCTGAAAACCAGAGTTAGTAATCAGGCAAAGTAAGTTCAAGGCTAACAATTTTGGTTCTTACCGTTTTACGGATCTACCGTAAAAAGTTTCAAATACAGACCTTATGCCAGTGACTGAAGGCGCATATGGGTGAGTCTCCATTTTGTGAAAAACGAGGATACAACTATTCTGGTTATTCTTGCATGACCAAAAGGGAAATAGCAATGGTTTTTGCTTCCCTACGCTAACTGAATCTTCCATCCTGAGCCACTCCTTCTAGCTGTTTGTACCATGCAAACCACTGCAGTGGTGCTAGGATTTTTTTTCTTTGTTAAACATCTGGGTTCCTAAGAATAAAGGGAAATAACACTGTCTAACTGATGTTTTTCTTTTCTTTTTTCTTTTTAGTGTTAGCCTTAGAGAAACCAAGTCTTGCTTATGTCCATTCACAGTGTGTTTTGGTCAAACATACCTAAAGGTGTGCTTTCCTGAGGGAAGCCTATGCCTAGGCTGGCAGACATCGAGAATATTTCTGACTTAAGGATTCTCAGAGTGCTAGACGTTAGCTTAACATTAGTGGGTGCTGAGACTAGATAGGAGGATTTCTCCATGGTCTCTGGAAGGTCTATGCCTTGCCATCTCCCTCTGTTCTTCTCTTTCTTTACTTCTAAGTTAAAGGACTCACAGGAGAAGTGGTTGAGTGGAAGAAGTGGAAGAGTGTTGAGTATCAGACAGCCGATGAGTCTGTTTTTCTTTTTTTTCGAGAATGTGTTGATGCTTGAAGTGATGAATGTCAAATGATCCAAATCTCCTAAAGACGGACATACTTTAGGAGTATGTGGCTCTCCTCAGTGCTTGCTTTACTCAGGACTGCCCAGTGGGAGCATTATTGGCTTATAACTTGCAGTGTTGTGTTGCAGTGTAATTTTACAAACATTCTGGAAATAGTTCCTCTAGAGTAATTTATGTCATTTCATGTCCTGTGCAGAAATAGAAATCCACAGCTGGGCAATTACATAGTAGTTGTGCCGTATGTTTTTAACAGGAGTCTTTCCTGACACAAAATGCAAGAATACTAGTCTTGGTTTTTTATCACCAGATTTTGTAAATGAGCAAAACCAAATTGCCAAAAAGCTTATTCCAGGGGAAAAACATGATAAAAATGGGTAGATTATCACCCTTCCATATGGAGCTTTCTGTTGTTATCCACCCATGTGATTAAAAAAAAATCTTTATTGTAGTTTTGCTAGAGAGTATAAAAGATTTCTTAAGTAGTTTGTCCATGTAGGGATGGCGTAGCCTTTTTTCTTTTTGTAAGTGAACTGTTTTGTTTTGGTTAGTGTTGCTGTTTTGTTTGATATGTTAGGAAGTATTTAAAGTTTGTTTTCCTTGCAACATTCTGGATTCATCATTTTTAAATAGAAAAAAGTAGGGAATTAAATTGGAAAAATTTGGATTTGGCATTTCTTGTTATTAACTTTACTGAGAAATATAGAGTTTATCTTCTGTCTTATTGAATACATGATACCCACTATTTTTTGTTTTGTACTGTTTAACTTTAGTTTTGATGGTGAAAAACATTATAAAGTACAACGACATAAACATTGTTAAGTAACTTTTATTTGATAGATTTGTTTTCTTCTTGCTCTTACGTTTTTAAAGAGATTATAGCCTTTGTGAGAAAAACGAAAAAAGTGGATTAGCAGTAATCTTATAAACATAACATTTTAGAGGAAAGCTGCCTATTTAAACAGGATGAATTTATCAACCAAGCCATACATCATCAGCACTCTTCTCTACTGTTGAGAATAGTTTTTAATGGCACTCACCTGATTTAAATCCTCCTTAAGAATAATTCATATACTGATTGGGTATAGGAATAATTTCAGTGTATTTCTGATTAGCATGATAAAATAACAGTAAAAAAACCAGAAAATATAGACTAAAATTTAGAAGCTAAGATATTTTGCTTTTGTAGGAGAGCTAATGAAATGACCTCCAAGTGGAGATGATTTCTTATGTAGCCAGAACATAAAATCCATTCATTCAACCAACTAATATTTATTGAGCCACCTATTAGACACCAGACACCATGCTTTGACAGCAAGGCTGAATCGATGAACAAGATAAACAAGATCTGTGCTGTTGTATGGCTTGCATTATCTAGTGAGTAGAGACAAGCAAATTAAATCATAAGGATTATGGTCAGTACAGATTTGGAGCATCTGTTAGGTCTAAACCACTTTGTTCAGTGTTAAGAAGGATTTTCTTTTAAATTAGTTTTCAACTTATGAGGGATATATATCCCACTTAACACATGAATGGTTCCTTTCTTAGTATGCCATAGTCCCTTATACATACACCTGTAATAATACGTATCAGTTAGAGCATGGCTTATTTACATCCATCTCACTCTGCCACAACTACACCCATACTGTTAGACTGGCATTTTATAACTTATTTATTCATGCTTTCCCTTCACTTGGAATATGCCTAACCTATAAGAAGCACACAATACACTATACATATTGGTTTGATGAATGTATAGTTCTTTATAATAATGAGACATTTTCATCTAATTTTATTTCAAATTATACTTTATATATATGAGATATTGAATATCTGATTTTATTACTTGATTCAGATGTCACATATCTGATTTCAGTATCTGAGATATGGAAAATATCTTAACATTTGCATCTTTTTGTCTTCATCAAACTCATAAAAGAGGTGATGTTATTGTTGAAGCAGCAGAAGACACAGAGTTGAAGTGACAACTTATACATAAGGGTTTTTGCCAAGAGTCATAGAAGAAGGATGATTATAGCTGCTCTTGTCTATAACTTGGCCTAATCTTGTCAAATGTATGAATCTTGCCAGAAACCCTTATCATTTTGTTTCACCATACCACTCCCATTTTTACCCTGTTCTTAGTGAAATCATTCTGAAGTCTTTACAAGATGTTTGTATTGAAATTATGAGATAGTTGATCCTCACTACCAAACCGTCTACCAGCATTGAGCTCTTGCCCAGTGATAGGAACTAGGCTTAAACACTTTACATGCATTGTCTTATTCAAAACTTACAGTTCTAGGAACTATCTTTGTTCCTGTTTTACAGAGGAAGAAACAGAAACTTAGATAAGTTAAGTATCTGCCTAGATTCCATAGTTAATAAGTGGTAGAACCTGGATTCTATCCTGGCTCTGCCTGACTCCAAAGTCTGTGCTTTCAGCGACTCTTCCACACTACCTTGAAGGGCTTATTTGAAAATATAAATTAAAGAATATAATTGTTAAACTATACTTTTGGAAGAAGAAGTACAGCTCTACCTGTTTATAAGCAAATCATCTGTATGTACATTTATCAGAAAATACAAATAAAGTCAGACTCATAATTTTTGATTTTTTGCAGAAACGATTCCTTGTTTTTACTTTATGAATAGATAATATACCCTGGAATTTCTTTTGGAGCACTCCCCTCCAGTACATGTAATTTATCTTATTTGCCATTTTCCAGCCGTATATTAAGTGTTGGATGATGCATATGGGGATAAAGAGTTTAGACTCTCCAGTGCTCAGCCCCAAAGGCTAAGATTTTCTACTGTAGTAAGGCGTGATCCAAATGACAAATAGTTTTTGAGTTCATGCAAAGACTTTGTGTTGTTGTTTGCATTTACTTCAGAAATCTCAGCCCTGTTTGTACCAAGATTCTCATTTTTGGGAAGAATTTTGGCAGTTATCTTTTTAAGAATCCTCTCTGTGGTTCACCCTTCTATAGATGGCTTATGTGGGTTTATGTAAGATCTAGATTTCTTTCTAAACATTGACTACACAAAAGAATTTCCTATTTTTTCTCTTTACATCAAAATTTATATTCACATCTCTCATATACAGTATCTTTTTCTCACATTATACTTAATTTTGTCACCTTTCTAAGGCTGAAATTATAATTGGTGCCCTTTTATACAAAATTTTGAAGTAGTGATAGGAGGGATTTTCATCACTGCAGGTCAGGCAATGCTCAGATAAGAGGCCAGAGGAGACACTAACAGAGGTCACACATGCTGGCCATTCTTCCATCTGTCAGCCACATGCTCCATCTTCTTTTGCAGGAAGACAGTATGACAGGAAAGCATGAGAAGGTCGAGGACATCATTAACAGCAGGGAGATCACTGAAATGTACTCTCATTAGGGATATCTTTTTTAGATCAGGGGTAAATTACCCACAGGAAAACGTAATACCTTGATAACTGTACAAGAGCATTAATAATAATTTAATTAGTGATAGACAGGTTTTTTGAGGTTGGTTGGTTTCTGGTGGTAGAGGCAACTGTTCTAAAGAGATAGTCACAGTGATCTTTTCTTTTCTGGGTCATTTCTTTACCTTTATGTGTTACCTCATCCTTCAAGTCCAAGTTAGCTGCCTTTTTTTGGTGCTGCTCATCCTCTTGCACTGATTACCCTAATTTAAATAATTCAATTAATTTAAATACTGCCTAACTTATCTGTATCTCCTTAGCTCTCTGAAGGCACGGATCCCATATGTTTTGTTTATTGTTATTTTTCCACCTGGCAGATAGTAAGTGGTCATTAAAAATTTCCTCTTAATTTATTTTATGAATTTACTTCATTGCTCATCAGAATGTCTGTGAATAATTTCTTAAGTAATTTGATTAAGTTATTCTTAAAAACAGCAAAAAAAAAAACCCTAATAATAATGTTGGGTAAAAAGACTTGTCCCAGCCCATATGATAATATATGTCAATATTAAACATCACTGTGTATCAGTTATACATCAGTAATATTTATCAACATTTTCTAGTAGTCTTTTTTGGTTTTTATTTACCTTTTAATTCAGCAATTAATCCCCTCCCTTCCATTAAAATTATTACCAATAATGTGGTCTTGCTGCAAGACAATTCAGGAACAGATGTAGGAGTATTTTAGTAGCTTTTTTATTTGATAAAGACAGTATCACAAACCAATAGGAAAATAAATATTTAATATGAGACCAAGAAAAATTGATGAGGGAAGTGATTATCGCTATATTAAAAGGTAAATTAGAATACCAAAACCAGGCTAGATGCAGTGGCTCATACCTTTAATTCCAGCACTTTGGGAAGCCAAGGGGATCTCTTGAGGCTTGGAGTTTGAGACCAACCTGGGCAATATAGCAAGATCACATTTCTATATTCTTAAAGTTAAAAAATAAAAATAAAAATATCCAATATCAAAAGTAAACTACCAGAAAATATTGGTAAACATTGGGTTTATTTTGGAATAGGAAAGAACCTAAAAGCCATGACATAAATCACAAAGGGGAAAGCGGCAGATGTGATCATAGTATGGCTTAGTGGTTAAGAGAAAGGACCTTAAGATTGGAGGGTTCTGGAATTAAATTCTGCTGACACTTACTGAGTGATCTTGGTGGAAATTATCTACCTCATTAAGCTACAGTTTCCTCATTTGTAACTTAGAGGGGGTAATCATAGTAGCAAATTCAGTAAATCTTTAGAATACAAAAATTTATGTGAGGTAGTTGCCCTTTGCCAGTTACATAAAAAAAAAAACACAACAAATTTTAGCCATTATTATTCACTCTAAAAATTTTATCTAGTATATTAACAAATCACATTGACAAAAGCAAACAAAATAGGAAAAGTGTTTGCCATAAGACAAAGGCTGATGTACCTTACATGTGAAAATGGATAAGGAAAACGTCATTAAACAGAAAAAGTGAATTTAAAATATGGCCAGCCATTTTACAGATGAACAAATAATATTGGCTAATAAGCATATGAAACAAATGTTCACTTTTCCTGGTAGTAAAAAAAAACCCCAAACAATGCTGAGATGTAATTTACCACTTTAAATTATCAAAGATTACCAAATGATAATTAGTGTTGGGTAGAGCTCAGTAACATGTTCATTCAGAGACATTACTATTGGTAGAGTGAATTTTGTCAAAGCACTTTGGCAATCAACCTTGAAAAGGTTTATATTTTTCCTGGTGATTTCATTTCTTTTTTTTTTTCATGTAAATTCTTTTTTTTTTTTCATATATCATATTCACTTTTTTATTGTAGGTAAAGATTTAAGTTTCTTTTTTTTCTCCCTACCTCCTGCTGTCCCTCCCCTAGCCCACACCTCCCAACAGACCTCAGTGTGTGATGTTCCCTTCCCTGTGCCCATGTTTTCTCATTGTTCAACATCTGCCTATGAGTGAGAACATGCAGTGTTTGGTTTTCTGTTCTCGTGTCAGTTTGCTGAGAATGATGGTTTCCAGATTCATCCATATCCCTCATGAACTCATCCTTTTTTATGTCTTTGTGGTATTCCATGGTATATATGTGCCACATTTTCTTTATCCAGTCTATCATTGATAGGTATTTGGGTAACTTCATTTCTAATAATTAATCTTAAAAATATAATCAAATATGCTGATATGACTTATGTTGTAATATTTTCATTATGGTTTTTGTTAATAATAATGACAAATTAGGAACAACCCAGATGCTTTACAGTGAGCTCGATGGAATGCATGATATAGTTGTTAAAAAGTAAGTTATTGAAGAATATTTTTAATGAAGTGGGGAATGTTATTCATGTAATGTAAACAGAAGGGAGTTTGTTCACATGAAAAACAAAACTACACATATACTATGAAACTAACTCTGTTAAATAAACAAAAGTGAAGAAAGTAGAGGGAGATTAGGTACATAAAGTAGAAGAAATACTAGAAAATACATCACGATTATTATCATAGTTTTCTAAGGAGTAGGTTTTTCAGTTATCTATTTGTTTGCTACACAGCAAATTACCCTGCCAAAATTTAGTGGCTTAAAGCCAGCATTTTATTGGAGCTCACAGGTTTGTGGAGCAGGAATCAGGCAGAGCTGAGCTGAGCAATTCTTTGACTCTCCATGGCATCTACTGAAGTTATTTGGGGATATTCAGCTTGTAGAAGGAGGATCCAAAATGGCCTCAGTCGCATGTCTGGGCTTTGTAGGGACTAGGTAGAAGGATGGACTCAGCTGCAGTGCCTACGCATGGCCTCTCCATCATGGCAGTCTCCGGGTAGTCAGACTTCTTACATGGAGGCCAAGGTACCCAGAGAAATTATTCTGGGGACCTGGCAGAAAATGAAAGACTTTTTATAACCTAGCCTTGAAAGTTCCAGAACTTAATTGACTAGCCTGGAATAAAGGGAAAAGAATTAGACTGCACCTCCCAAGGGTAGGAGAAGCAAAGAATTTATGACCATCTTTATCCTGTCTCAGGTAGATTGTGAGATTTTTATTTTCTTTGTGTTTCTGTAGTATCTATAATGCAAATATATTATTTTTGTAATTTGTAAGAGCTTTTTATATATTAAGTTTATAACCTTGCATGAGATTGGCATAAAGTAGTTAACATTGTATCTGGCATGAATAGAGCTCTCTATAAATGTCAACTGCCATCAGTATTATCTTTTATTTCTTTCATGTTAGAAAAGAAACACATTGGTGGATTTATTTACAGTGGTTCGTTTCCAAAGGTATTAAAAAGTCATAATTTTGTCTAGGCAAGCCAAACAAGATTCCATGAGCAGTTGATACTTAGACTGTGTTTTGAAGGATGAAAGGGATTTGCCAGTTAGGGAAGGGCAAGAGAGACATGCAAAACAAGGGGAACTGTATATGCAAAGGCACAGAGTTCTGATAGTGCATAGCATGTCGCAGGATCTCACGTGGCAGGGTCTGAATGTAAGGCATGTGTTTGTGGAGAAAGGGCTGACACCTAGAGAGGAAGAATTGTAGTCAAGAGATAACCAAGAAACAGAATGTACAGGTCCTAGAGACTGATGAACTATAACTGTTTCAGAGTTAACAGCAAACAAATTTAACTTTTCACTACTTAAAGCAATCTTACTATCTATTCCTGATTTAGGTTTCTTTCTTTTAACCTCAACATAAATTATATGTGAAAAGGACAGAATTAAGACCAAATAATAAATTACATATGGATAAATTTCCTTTCAAACTAAAAAATGAGAAGAATTGAAGAAAATGACTGGCCAAGCCATATTTTTAGTTTGAAAATAAAGTGATTTATATATGTTTTTCAGAAAGCCAATAGAACCGAACATTTGTCCATCATCTCGGAGCGGGTGCTCCTGCCTGCTGAGCTTATTAGCTCCATTCTTGCTGTCCCCAGGCTCTCGTGTTTGTGTGCCATATGGCTTCCACATCTGGTGACCAGTTCATGCTCTTTTGGAGAAAAGAAAAAAACAAAACTTCCTTTGAGGGACTACAGAAATACATTTCTGTAGAATCTGCTACTGCCTATGCCTGCAAATATCTGGGTACCAAATTAAATGCATAAAGCTGAATTCATATGACTTTTCAAAGATAACAGTAACCACATAGGACACAATACAAATTAGGGCTTTAAACTTTCTGGTACCCGTTCTTTCTTCCAGCATATTACTTGCAATGATATCCCTTTGAAGTTTCAACATATCTCTGAAATCATGATTAAATATGGTAACCAGAACTAGTACTGACTTATTCTGGGTAAGTCATTTGGAATCAATATTATAGTGGAAAAAAATGCTATTTGGAGTAGTTCTTCCACTTTTAATGAATTTAATTGGTGTTGAAGTCTCAAGTCTTTTCCTCCCTAGGACTGTCATTAAAGTAGTTATCATGATAAGCTATTAAACCAATAAAAATTTCAAATAGTAAATTCAGGATATTATTAACAAATGTTTATCACTTAATGTTTTCTAAATTTATAATACACAGATATCCACTGTCCCATGGATAAAAATACCAGTTCAGCTTTTGCAGTCATGTAAAAATAATTACTCCTATCAAAGCTTCAAGCTTCAGGAAGAATGTCAGAGCACGTACATGAACAGTGGTTTTCTCCAGGTTAAATACTATGATGGTGACACACCAGGATTCCGTGTTTCAAAACCAAGATTTTTATTCTCTTCTTAACTCATTGAGCCATTGCTGCTTCTATCACTTTTTTAGAACATGATTAAAATTTGTACTGTTCACTTGTGTTAAAAAAAAAAAAACAAAGGTTAGGGTGGGCGGGTGAAAAGGAAAGACATAATCCAGATGAGATGGTTGTATAGGAACAGATTTTCAAAGTGTTAGCTGATGTTGTGAAAAGCTGTTTTAGTAATAAGCCTGATGGGAAAACAATGTGGTCAGGAAACTCTCTGATACTGAAATTTGACTCACTCGAAGTAATGTCAGGTACACTAGGAACCAAGGGACTTAGTTCACAGAATCAGTCTCATGTGTTGCTAACATAGTGTTTTGTTGTTATGGTTCCTCTGCTGCCGCCTCTTGTAACCTCCCATGGTGCTTGATGGTGTTCAAGGACTGGAAGTGTCACCAGCTGTAGTAGAGCTGCTCGATCTCCCTATTTCTCATTTCCTAATCTCCATCTTCCAGCAATATTAATCCTGGTCTGCTTTCTTCCAATTTGTCTCCTGTCAATGACATTTTAATTTTAACCTGATTTTTCTTTTCTACTAGAGTAACCTTGATTTGAAATTTATATAGATAGTAAGTTAAAAAGTAAGCAAGCAATCATATTCTAAAAATTGTATTCAAAATCTGGACAGCATCCATTAGATGGGAATTCATATCACAAATCACTATTAGAGAGGGACTTACAGATGGGGAGGCATCGTTCCAAACTGATGTAGTATTGTCAAGGATAAATAGTTATTAGCAAGGATTAAATTTATAAATTTGAACTCAGCAGAGTTTTAATTTAATATTACCATTTTTATTACAAGGCAAGATGTTGGTGAAATTAAAAACACATGGACTAATTTAGCCTCAATAGACAAGGATGCTTGTGAATGGGAGTCAAAGGATTTGATTTTCAGTCTTTAGATCTTTTGCTCCTTGATTTCCTCATCAGTAAAATGAGATATATTTTTTTTCCTTTCCTTGAGGAGATTCTGTAATGATCAATATTGCCTTACTTTTGAATCTCCAAAAAGAGTTGTTTGGCCTTCCTGAACCCTGTTTTCCTCATTTGTGTAGCTGAGGTAGCTGTTGGTTGGTTCTGGGCATTAGTGATAATGTATATACTGCACTAGACACAGTGCCTGGCTGGTCGTGGGTACTTAAAATACAGACTGGACCATTGCAGTTGGCTCCTGGATACTCCTGCTACTCTGCTGCTCATTACCTTCTTATCTGCCAGTCTTTTGTTAATACTTATTTTTTTCTATGATTAAAATAAGCATCATGATGCAGGTGAGATTAATTTCTCCCACTTCCTGCATAGCAAACTTTGTTTAGCTTTATTGGAAAGAAAGAGAAGACAGCATTTCAAATATCCCTGTATGTAATTTGAATTAGGGCTTCACATTTTATTTTTCAGTAAAGTATATTTATTTTCTTAGAGTAATTCTTCTTCCCCTAGATCATTAGCTTCAGAATCAGTGATAACTGGATGGAGTCTTTGGGACTTCATGTGTGAAGACTTGCATGTGACTTCTGAATCATCACAGATATTGTTACAGATATTAAGATGTTATTATTAATTACTTTATTGTATCTAATGCTGTAAAACTCATGTGAGCTGTCTGTGTATGTCTATGTGTACATTTATATGGTCTTTGAGTAACTGAATACCTAACTTGATTTCATATAAGAATATTCTTTGCATTTCTGATAAATTGTTAGAATGTAGTAACACATAGACACACAGAAATTACTGAGTTACTTACTTCAACAAATAATTATTAGGTACCTATTATATAACTAATAGTCATTGTTCTGTACGGTAGGAATAGAGCAGTGAATATTACAGAGTCCCTGCCTTCACAAAACTTACATTCTAGTTAAGCAAACAGACAGTAAAGAAACCAAAAAAATGTATAAAGTGTGTCAGGAGTAATAGGTATATATGACAATAAACTTATAAGCTGATTCGGTTTTCTATAGTATGTGTTCCATTGGTTGGTGACCTTGCTGTACTGGCTCTTCAATAATTTGAATATCACTTTTGGTGATCAGTGCTATGATGAAGAATGAAGCTGGGTCATGGGATAATAAGCAGCAAGAATTGAGAAAGCTGTCAGGTACAGTGTGGTCAGGGTTGGGCATTAATGAAGAAGTGACATTTGAGTGGAGACTTGAGTGAAGAGAGGGAGTGAGCCATGAGGCCATCTGGGAAGAGTGTTTTAGGTAGAGGTAGCAGAAAGGGCAAAAATACCTCCACTACCTGATGTTCATACTCCAGCAGGCTGGAGGCCACTGCTGGGGTGTGAGTGCTGGCAAGTGGAGGGGATGAACTCAGAGGTGTGGACAAGAGGATGACTGGGCAGATTCTTAGGCCTTGTAGACCTTGGCAGTCATGGTGGTGATAGCAGTAACCATTATTATTACTATCATTGATATTTTTTATCTTAGTGTGTCTTAAAATAATGTTAAGCATTAAAAGAACCATATGATATTATTAGTTGGATGAATGAGAAAATTTGAAGAACTCTTTGAAGCAGAATTCCACTGATACTTTTATATCCTGTATTTGCCTACACATCTTAACTCCTGAATTTACTTTTAGCTTGAACTAGCATGAAGTTTTTTTTGTATGACTCTTTTTTTTTTTATTGCATTTTAGGTTTTGGGGTACATGTGAAGACTCTTAAGAGTTTTTACAAAAGAGCCTTTTTACAGAGCCCGACTAAAAGCAGGTAGACTTTGGAGATCATACTCACTCTGGTTTTAATTTCAGACCTTTTTGGTATCAAAAGTAAGCCCCTGAAGAGAAATAAATCAAATGAGAGGAATTTTTTTTCTACTCTATTCCAAGGAAGCTTTTGGAGTTCTTGTTTTGGCACTATGCATTTCCAAGAGGAATTTCTTTTTTCTATACACCTGCAGCAGTAAAACATAAAGGGATTGTGATCTTGAGTTCTATCTTTACTCATCATCTCTTTTTTGCTTATACTAGAGACAATCGTACTTAAAGTTTTATAGGCAACTGAGCTGTCTTTAGACATTAAACTTTGTAAAAAGGTAGTACTTTTCACATTACACCTACTAAATAATTTTAGTGTAATCATCATTGCTAGAAATTGTTTATGTGTACCAGATGCATTTACACACACTTCATTTATCATGATTACAGAGGTGTTTCCACATTTTAACATGTAGAACAACCTCACTGATACATACAGGCTGAATATTTTCCTTGGCCACCTGTCTACCTGCACCTAGTTAACTGTTTGGCTCTTCTCTCATGTAGAATTTTTAAAAATCAACTATATTCGTGAATAAGATAGAAGAAGTAAAGTGTGCTGGTTAAAAAAAAAGTAACAATATAATCATTGTGATGAGTTAAAGTTCACTTGTGAAGCAGAATTTGAATGATTCATTTGGTTTCCTTTTAAAAACTACCATCACTTCAAGAGAAAAAATGATCCCATAGCAATTATATAAAAACAACTACTCTAAAATTTTATTTATAATATAAACAGTTTTTCTTGTACCTTAATGAATTTTAGTCATTTGTTTATAATTCTTTATCCCCTCCACATCAACACACACACTATAGACACACACACACACACTCACGCACACTCACTTTCTTCCTATCTCTCTCTCACCATCTCAATACTATATTGTGTGGGTTCTTTGTTCATGTGCAAATGGTTTTTGTTTTTGTTTTTTTTTTTTGCTTTCTTTAATTTGGATATTCTTTCTATCTTCTTCTGGACTGTGTTATTGATTTGGGAAGTGAATCAGTAACACTTAATAGCTGGACAAATAGCTGCTGGACAAATAGCTGCTGATTAGGTAATTGATTTCATTGTAGTTATGTCAGCTTGGGTGCACTGAAGGTTACACTAAGCTAAATGTAATTTCCACATTTGATACTGTTTTGACTTTTGGAAGTCCTGGTCCTTTATAAGCTATCATGTATGGTTAACTTTACCAACTCTGGGGTAGAAAAGGAGCATTTGGTTTTGAGAGGTGGAGAATGTTTTCCCATCAGTGAATTCTATTAAGTTCTGATTTTTTTCCCCCCAGCAAAAGGAATAGGGGTGCCATGCCTGAGTGATTTAGCATTCAGCTGGAGGAAATTTGGGTTAATATATTCTATCCACCCAATGTTATAAGGTAACTGAAGAAGGGAAGAAGTAGAGGAGAAGTAGTAAAATGCTAGGCAGAAATTAGTCTTGTTAAGCCTAAAATTCAAACTCATTAGCTGACAGTTTTGGTTTTCCTGTGTATGGTCTAAGCCAGTGGTTCCCAAACTTTTTGGTCATAGGACCCCTTTACATTCTTGAATGTTGTTATGGACTCCAAAAAAAAAGGGCTTTTGTTTAAATGGGTTATATTTACTGGTATCAACCACCTTAGAAATTAAAATGAAAGATTTTAAAGTACTGATTGTGTGGAGGAAAACCCAAACCATGTTTTCCCTCTACTTTCACACTACAATGATCATCAACACAGAAGAAGACTTTTGTGACCAAGTGTGTGGGGATTTCCCACACACGAAGCAGCAGACACCAGCTAGGCATATTCCAATTTGGTTCCAACACTATCTACCCAGAGATACAGCATCAGATCCCAGTCTGAGGGCTCAGTCCCCAAGACTGACTCCCATCCCAAACACATCAGTCTCAAGTCTTGGCCCCTGGAACTTGTAACTGACCAGCTTCAAGTTGTGGTTCCCACAACTGCCCTTTGAATTTGATTAATTTGCTGGACTGGCTCACCGAACTCAAGAAAACACTCACGTTTACCAGCTTATTATAAAGAATATTTCAAAGGATACAGATGAAGAGATGTGTAAGGTGAGGTATGGGGGAAGGGGCACAGAGCTTCCATGCGCACCCTGGGGGTGCTACCCTCCAGGAACCTCCAAGTGTTCAGCTATCTGGAACCTCTCTGAACACCGTTCTCCTGAGTTTTTATGGAGGCTTCCCAACCTCAGCATTTCTTCCCCCAGGATATGGAGTGGACCATCTCTGGGAGGGTCTTAAGACCCACAATCAGAAAGGCAGGGGAAGGGTAGAGTACCACCTCGGGGTAGGCGAAAGGAGAGCAGGAGGTCAGAGGCCTGTCCCTGAGGCCTAGCATATTCCACATTGTAACATAAGACTGTAACAAAGGCCATGGGAGTTAAGAGCTGGGAACCGTGGACAAAAACCAGTATCTATCATAACACCATCTTATTAATTTATTAAAAAGAATAATAATTCATGTTATTAATAAAAATAAAAACAAATATGTATGATAACATAAATAATACATTTTTCAAAACAGAAATACTTAGTGAGATGAGTGGTATTGTTTTACATTCTGCAAATCTCTTTAATGTCTGGTTTAATAGAAGACAGCTGGATTCTTGTCTCTGCTCCTGCATTCAATCTGTTGTCATTTCACACATCACATAGCTTCTGGAAAACTTCACTGTATGCTCCTGAGAGAATGAGAGTGAAAAAGGCAAATAATTGCTTAGCATTATTATGAAAATAATTTTGACCCATGAAACCCCTGGAAAGGTCCCTCAGGACTTGCCTGACCACAGTTTGGGAACTATTGGCCTACACACATCTTTCCAGCCACACTCTTGTGTTAAGCCCCTCTGAGCCTCTTTGTATCAACACTTCAGCCTGCTCCTCTTCCCACCCCTACCCACCTGTTCTCCTAGCTGCCCACAGTTTAACACCCAGAATCTTAAGCATTAGAGTCAAGTAGAGTCTATCCAGCACAGACATCTAATATGGGAGGGTTCTTTGACTCAAGGTGTCATGACAATATCAAGAGTTCACTGAGAGTGAGAGAACCTACTTTCTGAAATTAAAACTATAAGTCTTTTTATCCATGGTCATAAGGGCCAGAAGATGATTGGTTAATTGAAAAAGCAGTTCAAAAGAGGGCATCATAGAACGATTCACACATACATCAACTCTTTTTTTGAACTTACAATGTGTAAAGTGTATCTATTTATTCTCCAGAATTTTAGTGTAGTGCTAAGCCTTTTCTTTGAGGAAGGGTTTGCTGATTGGAGTTTCCCATCTTCATTTTTGCCTAAACCACACTCAAAATGCATCATCTACTATTTCCAATTTTGTACTTTTTTTTTTAATGGAGAAAGACCTTAAAGTCACTAGCAAAACAATCTAAGGACTATAAGAACACTGGTCTGTCACTTCTTTATACTATAGTTTCTTGAGGACAGAGACCATGTCATCGTTTTTCTATTCTTAACACAGGGTCTAGCAATAGTTGATATTCCCTGAGTGGCTTGTCAGTTGAATACACAGTGAGGGCACGTATCCTTGGAATAATGAAGCAGAAGTATAATGAAATTATGTTCATTGTAAATAATTTCTGACCCACTATTAGCACTATGGGAAGGAATAGCCAAATGGACATTCTTATATTCAAAGAGAAACCAGTCATTACTGCTGAGCTTCCACTTGTTCTTTGAAGAGACTCATCACATTTTTCTAACCTCAGTACCCAGTTCCTTAAGGATACATTGAGCACAAATATTAACCAAAAGTCTGACTGTTAGTCAAACTTCCTAGCTGCCGCCCCCTCATCTAGAGTATAATTTTATTTACCTTTATCAAGAGCATGGTAGGATGCATTAAGCACTAAGCTTTTGGATTGTTGCTATTATGTTAATATGTATATAGACTTCGACCTTGGAGAGTGAGAGCAGGAAGGCAGTATAGTCTTGGCTGCATATCCCTTATTGTCATACAGCCTCCATAGGATGACCAACTCATCTCAGTTTGCCTGGAACTTTTCTGGATTTAGAACTGAATGTCCCAAGTCCTGGTGTCTCCCTCAAACTCAGGCAAACTGAGAGGGTTGGTCCTAATCCTCCACCCTAAGTCTGTGCACAGGAGCAGGGCATTCAAATTAGGGTTTGTTAGGAATGAAAATATTCGTTACATTTCTGTGGCCAAGAGTCTCTTTGTTGCCTTAAGTGAGGCAAGCAAACTCTCAAAGGGCCAAGCTTCTTGAGATAAGCCTCTTTCACTGGAATATTTTTATTTTTGCTTAAAATTACAATAACATTGCTCACTTAATTTATCAATTTATCATTTAATCTGAGACTTACTTTTGGCACGATATTTAACTTAAAAGATTTTTCTAGTTCCTTCTTTGCCTAATTCTGAAAATGTACATGCTTCCATTTCTTTGTAATTATGAAAGGTAGATATGGCTTTGATTGGGAGGCAAGGCCTCTGCCTTAGCCATCGCTACCATGGTGCAGCATAGAACACACGACTAGGAGTCAGGAGATTGGGTAGGCACACCAACTTTGCCACAAATCCACCTATGGAGACCTTGGATAGGACCTACGTTTGCTGAGCTCTGAGTTCTTTTCTACAAAATGGGAGAAACTATAAAACTATTATTACTATTATAGGAGAAACTATAACTTCACAGATTGTTCTGGGTATTAAGAAATAACATACAGGAAAGTATATGTGACATGTACAGTATTATTCAGTAAATGTCTATAGATAGTTGTTGATGTATCTGCATTACTCAGTTGTTACCTCACTGAATAAACGTGCTTATTGTTTTCAATGTCAGTCCATTCTTGTACTGCTATAAAGAAATACCTGGCCAGGTGTGGTGACTCATGTCTGTAATCCCAGAACTTTGGGAGGTCAAAGTGGACAGATTGCCTGAGCTCATGAGTTTGAGACCAGCCTGGACAACATGGCAAAACTTTGTCTCTACAAAAAAAAGAAAAATTAGCTGGATATGGTGATGCATGCCTGTAGTTCCAGCTACTCAGGAGGCTGAGGTAGGAGGATGGCTTGAGCCTGGGAGGTGGAGATTGCAGTGAGCTGAGATCTCACCACTGTACTCCAGCCTGGTGATAGAGCCAGACCCTGTATGAAAAAAAAGAAAAAAGAAAAAAGAAAAGGAAAAGAAAGAAATACCTGAGACTTGGTAATTTTTAAAGAAAAGAGGTTTAATTGGCTGATGGTTCCACAGGCTGTACAGGAAGCATGGCTAGGGAGGCCTCAAGAAACTTACAATCATGGTGAATTGCAAAGGGGAGGCAGACATGTTTTTACATGGCCAGAGAAAGAAGAAGAGAAACAACCAGATCTCATGATAACTCACTCACAGCACCAAAGGGGAAATCCGCCCCCCATGATTCAGTCACCTCCCACCAGGCCCCACCTCTAACACTGGGGATTAAAATTTGACATGAGATTTGGGTGGAGACACAGACTCAAACCATATTAGGCTTTTCATTTAGAATTATATATATATATACACACACACACACACATTTGGTAAACAGTCATAGTTCTCTCTAAGTTTGTGTTAACTTTCAGCATTTTATGCTTTGTACTTTCAAAGTCATGAATATCTCCGAGAGTCCTTTAATATGAAGAGTTTTGCTTGCATCACTTCCTCTGGAATGTCTTCATCTTCTTGTTGTTTAATTTCTACTTTTAGTTATTCTTTTTTTTAATTAAATGTCATATGGGCTTATTATTGGTAGACAAGGAGGCAACACCACTACAAACTTTGCTGTCTGTGTGTGACCAGAATGAGAGATATGCAGTAACTATTGCCTACAGACTTTCAAAGAAGAGACATTATTAGTCATTGATCAAGATGCTCATCTGTTACTTGTGTAGTGATTTGTGGATTGCAGAGCTAACAGTGGAATTTGTACTCTATAAAATTATTCACAGCTAATATACCAAGTTAACTAAAATTTTAGCTGCCTTTTGGGGGACTAGTGTAATAATAATTTAGTGCTGATAATGCCCAGGAAAAAATTGTTCACAGCTGAGACTTGTAATGTTCTATGATAATGTTTACTTTTTTCTTTGAGTTGATAACTGTTTTTTTTTTTTTTAGTTCATTAAGCTTATTTTGTACCCATTACTAATTTTTTGCCCATCTTTTAAGAGTGTTTTTCTTCTTTGGTTCTTGAATTTTTCATAAGATGAATCATGTTGGTGTAAGGGTTTCAAGCAGTTCTGCGGCTTGTTGTTGTTACTGTTTGTTTGCTTTAACCTCTATTCTATTCTCTTTTTATCTTAGGAAGTCCAGTTCTCACTGTAGGCATTATTATTCTTTGCTGTCATTTTTCAAATTTCATTTGCTTTTTTCCTGGGATGGAGTCAGTTTTTCTTGGATCTCTTATTTTTAAACTTCCTGGTTTACTTCCTTGATTTGATAGAGCACATCCAGGTAAAAAAGGTGGTACAGAGGTAAATGGGACAGTGGTGATGATAGCTTTCACTGTACCTGTCTCCTGAGTTGGACGCCGGTCCAGTCTGGACTGCTTATCTTAGGTGAATAGTGCACAGTTGTGATCCAGAGTTCTTTTCACAGTCATTCTGCAGATTCCCTTTTCCTCTACCCTCTGTTGGATCCCCTGTTTTCTTCATGCCATATCTTCCTCTCTTTTGATTTTTCCCCTCCTGTTTTTATAGAGGACATTGGCTAGTAATTTCCAGAGAAAAAAGACATAGGGGATATATCCCTTGAATCTTGAAAAGCTGAAAATGGCTATAGGTTATCTTCCTATTATATTAGTAATATGGTTGAATATACCATTCCAGTTTAGAAATAATTTTCTTTGGAAATTTTGAAGGCATTTCTTCATTGTTTTCTTACTTCCAGTATTACTTTTGAAATGTCTAAACCTGTTCTGATTCCTAATCTTTTGTAGTGTATGTAATACATGTTTTTCCTCACTATGGAAGCTTATAGGATCTTACCTTGCTGTCAGTATTTGAAATTTCATAATTGTGAACCATATTGTGGGTCCATTTTCATCTAGTTTGCTGGGTACTCTTTTAGTATGGAATCACACAGCCTCAACTCTGGAAAATTTTCTTGATTTTTAAAATTCCTTTTCTCCATTTTCTCTGTTTTCCCTTTCTGAAATCCCTGTGCTATTTTTGAGAAGATTCGAAAAGTTTTTGAACATTTTTCTTCTTGTTTTTTATTTCTTTTGTCTCCTTTTTTTCTTCTTCTTCTGGGAGATATTCTCAACTTTATCTTCAAAGCTTTTTATTGGATTTTTATTTTTGTCATATTTTTAATTTCAATCTTTGTGAGTGTGTTTATATGTATACGTGTCTGTATTCTAAATATTTTTTAACATAGTGTTCTTTTTTATGGATACAATATTTTCTCTAACTTTTTTAAGGATATAAATTTTTTTGAGCATTTCCTTCTCCCTGCATGGATTTTCCAAATTGCTTATTTAAAAAAGTTGTTTTATCCTCTATATTCTATGTTAGAAACTTTCTACAGCTATTGGATTGTAAAGATTACAATTGTAATCCTTACAATTGTGAAGATTACAACCTGTAATACAGGTTGTAAGGATTAAAAAGCCAATTGAACAGGCTGAGTTTATGGTGGGTTTGTGGCTTTGAGGTTTACTATGAAATGATCAGGTGGGTTTGTTGGAGAGCCGTCAGAATAAGTATTAGATCTTTCTTCTTGAAATAGACGTATTCCCACAAAGAGTACCTTTCCAGTTTCCTGCATTGAATAGAAAAGGTCTGTATGCGTCTTCTGGGAGCCACATAGAAAAAGGGTGGGTAGTGTCAGCAGTCAGCTTTTGGTATACATTCAGTTAATTCCTAGACCAAAATGCTATTTTACTCTCTCCAGAGACTAAACCTCCTGCTGAGTGATCTGGATGGAGTGTTGGTAGGGACGCTTAGGGATCCAACTACTTCTTGATGAACTTTATCCCATATGTTATTAATTTACCCAATTCTCTCCCAATTTTAGAATAACCTCTCGCTGCCATTTCTTGAGCCTTTCAAGGATTCTATAGTATAAATAGGTCTGTTTATCACCTTTTCCACCCATTGGGATTTGGCTTTTTTGACTTGATTTTCATAAGTCCTTTAACACTTATTCATTGGCTTTCAAGCTCCTAAAATGTTGTTGCTATCTTCTTCAATTTTTTTTTTTTGCATTTGTGGATTTATTTTTTAAAAAAAGAACAAAACTTTTTTTGTTTGTTTTTCTTTTTAAATAAATTTAGTAGAGTTTTGTGGGGGAGTGTATTTATTTGTCTATATTCCATTTCATCTTACTTTCCTTGATCTAAAATTGAAAATCCAACTTACAGATCTTCAATTATGCCTCATGATCTTACTAGAATCAAATACAAGCTAACAAGAATATCTGATGATACTTTCTCTTTTTAAAATTCACGTTTGTATTATTTATAAATTATATTAACCTTATTTTACATGAAATATTTGAACTTTACTAAACTTTTAAACTTTTGAGAATGGATTTATGTATTTCTGATGAATTAGTAAAAAAATTGAATGTGCACAGAGAAGACTGGCTTAACTGAATCCATTGAATGCATGTGTATATATGTCATGAGGTTGAGTCTTCCAGAAGCTACATAGATAAAAATGTAGGTTAAATTGATGCCATTAAGACAGAATGTACATTAATATACATTTATCCTTCAACAATAAATAGTCAGGGTTTGATCTGAACACATTTTTTTCTAAACCAGAGACTTTACCTCATAGAGGAAACCTTTTTTTTCAGTTATTAGACAAGTGCTTACCCTATCTCCTGACTTTTCAACAGCAAGCCCAGTCTTCTTTCCAGAACAGATTATTGCTTTCACCTTAAGTAGAGGAAAAACTCTGTAATTATTCATAGAGACAGTGTTTACATTTTCCTTTCAAATCTGATTATATCAGGATACCACAGTAATTTTTTTTTTTCATTTTAAATCTACTTTAATAGTTTAAAGTTTTCGGAGATTCATTTTCATAGTGCTACTTAAATTCTACAGTGGGTTTTTTGTTTTTGTTGAGGATGAGTTTGGAGGTAGAGGGGAGAACAGGAGAGGCTGCTAGGTAGGGATTAAGGCAAGCTTCTATTGTAATGACTCCAGGGTTGACTCAGTTTCTTATATCCTGGCTGAAAGGATTAGGTGCAGAATAATCACTCCCTGTTAGGAAGAAGTGTTATTACATGAGTGCAAGCTGTATATCTGATTTTGGCCAGTGATCTCAGTGCTATCGACGGAATTGTGTTCTGCCAAAACCCATATGTTGAAGTCCTAACCTCCAATGTGATTGTGATAGTAATTAGAGATGAGGCCTTTGGGACATAATTACTTGAGGTCACCAGGGTGGGACCCTTCTGATAGGATTAATGCCTTTATAAAAAGAGACATGAGAGAACTTGCATGCTCTCTCTCTCTTGCTCTCTCTCTCTCGCTCTCTCTCTCTCGCTCTCTCTCGCTTGCTTGCTCTTGCTCTCGCTCTTCTTCCCACCTCCCTCCTTCTCTTGGCCATGTGTATGCACATGAAAAAAAAAACATGAAAAAAGCCATCTGCAAGTCAGGAAGAGAGCCCTTACCAGAACCTGGTCATACCGACACCCTGATGTCAAACTTGCAGCCTCTAAACCTGTGAGAAAATTAATTTTTCTTGTTTAACCTACCCAGTGCTACTTACATTGGTACTTTGTTACGGCAGCCTGAATTGACCAGTATACTCGGATATTCTGTCATTGGTGGTGTGGGAGACAGCCTGGCTTCAACCCAGTTGTACTCTGGATATATATCTTGGGGAGATAATGTCTTATGCCAATCAACTCTCTAATTCTCCAAACACCAACTGGTTGTCTAATCACTTAATTGATTTCTGACATTGCCTAACATACTAGTGTCGGATCTTGCAAGTTAAAGGGACTCAGCCCCACAAGACTGCCCCTACTTCAGATGCCAGTTGCAAGTCCTGGGCCACCCCTATTTCTGACCACCAGGGATTCCCACAATCCCTTCCTTAGGTTTGATAAATTGCTAGCCTAACTTACAAAATCCACCAGTTTATTGTAAAGAATACAACTTAGGAACAGCTAGGTGGAAGAGAATAATAGGGCAAGGTATGGGGGCAGGGAGCTTCCATGCCCTTTCTGATCATGCCACCTTTCCAGCATGTTGATGTGTTTGCCAGCTGGGAAGCTTATCAAGTCTTGTTGCTAGGTAGGTTTTGTAAAGCTCAATCTGTAGTCCCACCCCCTTCAACCTTCTAATTACTTGATCTTTCTGATGACCAGCTCCATCCCGAGGCTATCTAGGGATCCTACCATAAGTTACCGTATTAGCATAAACTCAGCTAGTTGTGAATCAAAAGGAGCTAGTTAGGAATAACCAATGATAGCCTTATCACTGAGGAAATTCTAAAAGTTTTTGGCACTCTTTGCCAGGAACCAGGAACAAAAAACAAATGTAGTTCTTATACCACACAACCCAAAGTTCATACTCTGTGATCATCTCCTCACTCATTCTATCAGATAGATAAAGAAGGGAGAGAGGCAAGAAAGTAAGCAAACATTTTATATAGTATGTCAGGATGCTTTTTGGCTACAGGTGATGGAGAAATGAAATAATAGGGAAAAATGTTATTATTAGAAGGAAATGCTGCTTTTCCATCACAAAGGCCATCACTCAGAAATGAAACAAGTGCTCGCCTTTAAAGGGACTGAATAGTTATACTGGCTTTGCTACAGAAGAACCTTGGCCTCTCAAACGACTTTAAACAACTTTGGCAATGGTATTTTGGTTAGTGAGAAACTAATTAGAAGATGGAAGCATTTTACATACTCTTCAAATGACCCAGAGTTTCAAACAGATGTTTCAGGAAGATGCATACCTGGTGCTCTTCCATTAGCGAATTACTTTGTTGTAACTGTCACAAGCTCTTTTGGACAGTAATTATGAAGAATTATGTCCCATCTGGCAACTCAAATGTACACTGTTTAGCTCAATTTTAGGGAAATTTGATGGTAATTATAGGCACAGTTTTTCTGTTAAGTCTTGAAAAAGGAACCTATCACAACAACTGAGAAAACCTTGGTGATAAGGCATAGGAGCAACCCATATTCTCCAAGAAGCATACATAGGAGGGCCTTATAGGATCTTTAACAGAATGCACGCAGGCACGCGCATGCACACACACATACACTATCACACACACGCACTCACACTCACACAGCGTAAAATGAAAACATCCCCAACTCCAAAACAACTCAAACAAAAATGGACAAGTAGAGTATATACCATATAATAATAAGAATATAATAAACTATAACTGAAGTATTGAAACTGAAAATTTATGGAATTTAAATGTGATTACAATAATTACTGGCTTCTTATGATACTTCATAGGTTTTAGTATTCTTAGGATTTTAAAAATACATTTAAAATATTAGATTATATAGCTCTAAAGCAATACTTTTAATATTGAATTTTTTTGGAATTATTAGATTTTAAAAAATCTTTTTTGAATTTATAACAGCCCATCCCCTTAAAGCGAGCAAGCAAGCAAAGAAGCAACTCAATTTGAGTTGAAATTGAAGACAAAGATAAACAAAAATACTTGCCTAAGACTGTATTCTTTTAAAGTCAAATACAGTAATTATTATTTTGTTTAGTGACCTTAAGCCTTTCAAGTACTAAATAAAACTTGCAATCACTTGTATCTATAGAATTAAGAGAAATCCATATGGATCACCATTATGCATGGGAAAAAATTACCATTATATAGCTACATGTTTTATCTTGGGACCTGGTGAGGACTTTGCATTTTCCTCTCCACAAACTCCCAGAATTTTGTAAGTCATTGGAAGCCAAGCATTCAGTACAAACAGTTTCAGTTTCCACACTTTCTAGCAGGCCAGCCAAGAGCCATCCTAAGCAGATGGAAAGAAAAAGTTTATTTCTGGAAAATATGAAGACATTCTTACACTTATAATTTTTTTACCCCATATTTTTGAAATTAACATCTAATTAGCATAGGTTACATTGACTTGTGTTTATAAACCAGCTCTGCATTTCATTTTGGAGCAAGATGAAATATTCATTTCATTTTTTTTTTGCCATCTTCTAATGTCATATTATATGTACAATAAAGAACATCTGGATATTTGCAATTGGAGAAGTCTTTATGCTTTTGAAATATGATGTCCAATAAATAGTTCTTCTTTCACTGCTAAGCAGCGATCAGCATGTATCAGATCGTTGGACAGACTTTTTCAATAAAAAGCATTTGCTTTTCTATTGTTTAAGACATCTTAATATTATAGGTGGAAAGAAAGCAGGTTGGGCTTTGGGGAAAAAAATCTGAAATTTTGTAATAATTAGGGTAATTATGCCAACATAGTTACGTCTTTATGAAGAATAATGGCCCTTTTTCCTCTTCTGGTCTGACCTGGAGTCCTTTTAAGTGTGAGCGTGATGTTACAATACTGCCCCCTACTGTAAGACTTTGCTTGGCCCTTTCAAAGGAACTTCAAGGAAAAAAAAAAAAAAAAAAAAAAACCAGATGACTGGAGACAAGCATATCTTATGATATTTGGCATTTTAAAAGCATGTTTTGATGAACAGTTCAGGCCCCTGAAATGCAGAACTCCAGAATAACAGTAGAATACATACTTTCATTTCTCACTTTGTTTCCTTTTGAATTAATGTTGTTGCTGCTCTGTTCCTTTGAGTTAAACAGAGGACTTTTCTACCCCGACATGCTTTGGGATGATGGATCTTACTCCGGGTTTTGTGAACATGTTTTTGTTTTAATTAGTGTTAGTTTCAAGGAATTTTGCATCTTTGAAGAAAGCACACAGGGTGTCTTTGAGGCTGGATAAAGAATAATACTTTTGTCTATCTTCAGTGTGGCTTTGGTATTTTAATAATAAGTACCAATCTTGTGGTAAAGTATATCGATTCAACCAATCATATCTTGGAGTTCATCCAGTCTTAAATCTAACTGTCTCTAAACAGCTTTGTATTCTTTTGCATTGAGTAAAACTATAAATTTATGTGAACAAGACATTGGCATGGTTTAGACTGTTTTTTGTTTTTTTTTTTTTGGTGAAAAGTTGAATTTTCTTTCCCCCACTTCTTTTTATGGATATTGCTTTAACAAAATGATTTTCATGACATTTCTTTTGCAAATGCATATTTTCTGACACTAAAAATCAAATCAAAAGCCACTTATCATATGAATCATTGTTAAAGTCAGCAGTAATCCACTGTGTAAAATCTCCCTGCAAAGGCGCAGAGGCTAGGGGCTTAAACCTGGAGCACATTAAATTAGTTCCAGTCTCTCACGAATGGGCTTTGCCTGGCTTGCTTAGGCAGGCAAAACGGAAACAGGCAGTTTATAACAAGAAGTCTGCTTTAAAAACCATGGGGTTCATTGGAGAAAGATTTATATCCCCCACTTATATAAACATTACAAATGTGGACTGCAAGTAGGAAGGAAACCTTTATCAAAATCTCTTGAAGAGCTTTTTCATTGAGAGTAAAATGGACAGCATGCACTGTTGTTTGAAGACACGCCAGCATTTCGACAATCATGTTTTTCACTGCTTTACCTGATTAAAATGTAGCATTATGAAGACTAACCAGACCTCCTACTTTTAATTTATTTTCATGATGAGACTACGTTGGCATCAAAAGTGGAATCAAAACACTGTGCCAAAGGAGAAAATGATCATTTAAGGAGTTTTTAAAAGACAATGTAATTACATGAAGTCTTAGGGTAATGGAATCTGGACATCAGTTTATGTCACCTCCTGATTTAAAATGATTTTTTTTTTTATATAAACACCATCCTAGATATCATGTTGTCTTTGGGATTGCAATAGAACACAGATGAGGCTTGAAATATTTGGTCCAATAAAATGAGAAAGGCTGAAAGGAAAGATTACCATTTGAGATTAGGGTAGCTATTTATTTGATATTTCACATATGGTGATGTTAAGTCCGTGAGCTAGATTTCTGTTTTCCTCTCATTTGGTTTTATCTCATGTTTAATATCTTGGAAATTGCCATAGAAATGTACTTTTCTTTGCCCTAAATGTGTCTAACAGGGCACTAAGACTAAATTAATGTTTTTCTTCAGGCTTCTTATCAGGAGCTAAAATTTGATAGGTTTTAGCCACAGTCTAAGTAGTACTGAATCAGTTGTTCGTAGGATTTCTTCAATCTGTCTGGAAATTAGCTCATCTGTTTTTAGAATTCTTAGCTGGTTCCAAATGTAAGCTTATTTTAAATGCACCTTAAAAACTGGGGCTGACTATAAGAAGTGGCACGGTGAAAGCATTTGAAGGACATGATGTGAAACCAGGACCTGTAGGAATGTGGGGTTAATATCTCAGTGAGCACAGACCACAAGGGTCACCTGCGGGCTATTTGCCCATCAGGCCTATTTGCCTTGACTACAGTTAGAAGGTTTCTGAAAAGGAAAGTCATTTATTTGACTTCACCAGATGTGCAGAAGTGAAAGACGTGATTAGGTCCAACATAAAATAATTGGTGAAGTTGTCTGTCTGACCAATAGCATACTATTACTACCACTAATAATAATAATTTTAGTGGACCTCATCTGTTAAGTTCTTATATGCCATGTCAATGCTAAGTTCTTTACATATATCACCATTTTTAATTCTTGCAGCACTCGATTTTTAAAATGAGGAGCTGGGATACAGAGGCTTGAGTAACATGTTCAGGTCACGTCACTGGCAGTGGCAGAGCTGGTCCTTGTAACCAGCCATTCTGACTGTAGAGCCCAGTCTCTTAGCCTGCTTAACCACTACATGATACATAATGATTTTTCTGTTTTTAAGGCCACTTAGGATTTTTACATGACATCTGTAACCTATAATCCTGTTAATGTCCAACCTATCCAGTTCAGATCTGTTGACTTTTTATCAGCAGCTATATCTGTACCTACAGCCATGATGCTCATATGTCTGGCCCTGAAGACAGAATAAAATCTTTTTTTATTTTTTGAGATGGAGACTGGGTTGGAGACAGAAGGGATACAGGGTGATTTGTGCCAGAGGCCATCAGGTAGTGATGAAAAGAAATCTTTGGTTAAGGAGGCTGATACTCTGCACAGAAGGATTAAGATAAAGAATGGTTTGGGTTCATCTCAGCTTCTCTATGATTTCCTTCAAACCATTAAGTTATCCTAAATCTATATTATTTTCTAATGATGGAATTCTCCTGTGGAAAGCCTCTAGTTTCAACAATAAATTGAAACTACTGTTACTTCCTTGGTTGAGTAAAATTTAGTTCTTTAAGAAATTTGATCTATGTTCATCTGTAATATGAAGAATATATGTGTTACTAGAATGGATTTTCATTGTGAATAATAGTCTTCAACATTGAGGCACAAATGTACTGCTAGCAATAACTTATGTAAGTATAGGTTCTAAAGAGGTTTTAATAGATAATAGCGAATTTTTTCTTTACATAATTGGAATAAGCATTGACCAAAAGAAAGAGGATCTCAGAGGTATAAGCTAACCTAGTGGTAGTAGTAGTGAGAGGAGGCGTGAGAAGGAAAAGAAGAAAACTCTACTTGTTAGTATGTTTACATGCGAGACAAAAAGTATGCTCTATAGTTTATGGAAGAAGAGACAAAAGTGTAACTATAGTATTTTAGATAGAGAAGGTAATCAGTAGAGAAACCAAAGTTGTTATATAAATGTATGTCGTCTGTATATGTGTTGGTTTGTACATCGGGTGGGGACGCAAGTAAGCTAAATTCTAATCTGTCATAGTAGGAAGCCAACAGAAAGTGTGAAAAACCTGATTTTTTAAATAAGTGGTGTAATTATAACACTCTATTTTACGTCTTTATGCTGATTGCCAGAGCAACCAAAAGCAAAAATCAATCCAAAGTGATTTTCACTGAGAAGTAGGCACCAGCTTGGGAAGGAGTGAGGCTGCTGCTTTTCATTATAAATTATTCTCTACTGTTTGAATAGAATCTTATGACCTATGTTTATATTTTACTTTGGTAAGAATAAAAAATTTTAAAAACAACAGTGATAGAAACAAAAAATACTCAAAGTTCTACATTTAAAAAAAATACAAGAAAAAAATATTTCTTCACGTACCTCATTATACTTTTCTTTTCCCCCTTAAGCAGAGGTCTTAATTTGGCATCTAAGTAAGCTCTTGGCTTTGTTTAGTCTCAAAAGTTTCCTTTGTTGGGAAGGTGAAGGTTCCCAGAGAAGACATTTTTCATAATCTGTTTGGTTAATTAGGCCAGGTTTTTGGATGACTAAATAAACCTGACCAATGACCTGTGGACCATTTTGATTAATTTTCAATAGCAAATTACTGAAGTCCATAGATTTAAGTGATGGATGTAGTGACAGGATGCCTCAAGGACTTCTTAAATTATTTTTTGTCTTTTGGTTACTGTTAGCAGAGTATACTTGTATTCTGTAGGCCTGTTTCTTTGTAACAGATAATCACAGCAACCTTGACTGTCTGGAATCTTAAAGCTGGTTAACCACTTAAGAAATCCTGTTATACTCTCTGTGGAAGTAGTGGTAATCTTAGCTCATTACATACAGTTTAATATCAGCATTTGTCTTAGTTTCCTTTGCAGATGATTTTTGTTCACTTCTTACATTGTCATTCCTAGATAGACTTGTTTTGGTCATATATATTACTCCTAAAATCCTTATTTGGCTGACCTTAAACTTATCCTTAGTTTTCAGGAAATTTAGTCATTTCTCAGTATTTAAAATACTACAGTATTTTAAATGAAGAAGGTAATCAATAGATAAACTGAGGTTGTTATATAAATGTATGTTGTCTGTGTATGTGTTGGTTTAGCACTCTGATAAATCAGATGTAATTTATGCTTACAACTTGTTTACAATAAGGAGGTTGTTTTTAATATGTATATTTTTACATTTCCTAAGTATGAAAATCTTAGGCTTCATAATTTATTTTGTGCCATTAACCATGTATAGAAAATCAAACCTTCTTGGTGTACTATCCTTAAAGATTCTTATAAGATGCTGTTGTTTTGTAATATTTTAAGATGTGCTATCCTATTAGCACATTTATATTACTAATATCCTATTAGTATACTTACTATAGTAAGATTACCATTTACTATATAGTGACAGCTCTTCTATGACCTATTACATCTGTTATCGTATTTAATCATCACAGCAAAACTGTGAGGAAGGCAGAGGAATTACCATTCCTATTTTGTCAATAAGAGGGGATGAGTGACTTGCACATAGTCATACATTGCATGGATGAAGAATGGGTTTTGTTTGGTCTTGTTGCCATTTACTCAATAGTCCATGCTTTCCTCTCTGATTTTTTTTTAAATAAACATTTTATGTAGAATACAGTAGTTTATGTTTACAGAAAAGTTGCACAGATAGTAGGGAGAGTTCCTATATACTCGTCATTCAGTTTCCTCTAGACAATTTGGTTCTAACCTTGATTTCATGTTACTCTGCAGTAGGATTTAAATCTAGTGCAGAAGGGGCTAAGGGCTTAATGAATCAAACAACAGAATGCAGGAAGTTCAGGGTTTATACTTACAAACAATAAGGAAAGGTACTGGACTAAACAGTGCAGGGCTTTCAAACCTTCCCTGGCCAGGCAGGCAGTAGAAACAAGATGTCAGACAATAGGGCGTCATGGGGACAGTGATGAACCTGAAAGCAGGTACCCAGTGTCTTTACTCTTTAGTGCCTCTTTTTATTAAGCAGTTCAACCTCAGTATTGCTTAAAGTTGCAGATTTTTAAGAGAAGTTAGAGGTTTGAATTTTTAATGGGAAATTCATTAATTTTCAGGACACTCTTTTTGCTGAACAAAACGTGACTCCCGGAGTCGAGAGCTGGGGATTCCTGACATTAAATGTTAATATTACTGTTCCCCTGTTTAGGCACGGGGGCAGCCAGGGCTGAACTTGTCTTTCCATTCATCTAGGGTGGTCTCTACTGGAAAGGAGATCAGGAAAAGAGTGCTCCAGGGACAGGGACTGTTACAAGCAGTAGATGTAAGACTTTTTGCATCCAGAAAGCCCCTTTCTAATTAGTGCTTTCTGTGTTTCCAATAGACAAACCTTTTTGGAGTCACAAAGTGTATTCCTATTGTTTTCTATGGCAGTGCCTTATTTAATTTCTATAAGAGAACATATAACCTGCTGGGCACGGTGACTCACGCCTGTCATCTCAACACTCTGGGAGGCCAAGCTGGGTGGATCACAAGGTCAGGAGTTCAAGACCAGCCTGGCCAAGATGGTGAAAACCCTTCTCTACTAAAAATACAAAAATTAGCCGGCAAGGTGGCGGTTGTCTGTAATCCCAGCTACTTGGGAGGCCGAGGCAGGAGAATCACTTGAACTGGGCAGCAGAGGTTGTAGTGAACCAAGATTGCGCCAGTGCACGCCAGCCGAGGCACTCTATCTCAAAGAAAAAAGAACGTATAACAATAATTTATGAGTATTTTCATGCTTGATTTTTTTGCTAATGAATATTGCTCAAATTTTACGTTTATTTATTTATTTTGAGATGGAGTCTCACTCTGTCGTCCAAGCTAGAGTGTAGTGGCGTGATCTCAGCTTGCTGCAACCTCCAGCTCCCAAGTTCTAGCAATTCTCCTGCCTCAGCCTCCCTGGGATTACAGGCACCCGCCACCACACCCAGCTAATTTTTTGTATTTTTAGTACAGATGGGATTTCACCACGTTGGCCAGGTCATCTTGAACTCCTGACTTCAAATGGTCTGCCCTCCTCGGCCTCCCAAAGTGCTGGGATTACAGGCATGAGCAACAGCGCCCAGTCCTCAAATTTTATATTTAATACTGTTTTAGATCTAAAGCAAAGTAAATGCAAACCTTATACTTTCTGGTTATTGGTGTAGTTTTTTTTTTTTTTGATAACATATTTCAGTTCTTAAATAATTTTGTATGCTTTAATTTCTAATATAAGGGAATGTTTTATAGTGATTATGGTTTTAAATATACTTATAGCAGTTCTCTGGTTTAACTTCTGAAGGAGTTCACAGACATAATTTCCTGTAGTTTATTGGACTGGAGAATCTTCGTATTTAATTTAAATCAGAGTACTTAATGATCTAGTTGTATTTTCTTGTTTTATGTTTCTTTGTTCATTTATTCAGCATCTCTTATTTCGCCGGCACTGAGGATTCAACGGAGAACAAAATACAGACTGAAATCTCTGCTTTCATGGAGTTTATCTTTTAGTGTGGGAAGAGAGACAGATGTTGAAGAAAATAAATAAGCGAATCATGTAGTAGAAGGTGATAAATGCCATGGAATAGGAAGCATGAGAAGCAGAGAAGTTTGCAATTGTAAAAAGGAGGGTCAAGAAAGCCTTACTGAGAAGGTGACATTTAGACAAAAACCTGAAGAGAGATAAGGGATTAAGCCATTTAGATCATCTGTGGGCAGAGGTTGTAGCAAAAGCAAAGGTCCCGAGGTGAGAAGTGCCAGGTGCTTTCAAAGAGCAGGGAGGCCCGTGTGGCTGCAGCATAGAAGGGCAATGAGAGCAGCCGAGGTCAGACAGAGCCTATAGGGCCTTGTAGACCACGAGAAGGGCACAAAACATACATGCAGACATCTGTCTCGACTACAGTTTCAGAGCTGTTTCTCAGTTAGTCAAGTAGGAGTTGCCAGTGATTGCCGATCATTTTTATTATTAAAGTATCTTATGCCTGTTGAAGATAAGGCTAAGGACAAGATGAGGAGATAGGTTGACTGTTTCGGGAGGGATTCAGATCAGTTGAATATTGGAATGTAATTCCAGACTATTTGGTTTCCAATATACAGTTAGACCTTTGTTTGTTTTCTTTTTTGTCTTTTTTTTTTTTCCCACCAAACCAGTGTGCCAGTGTGCTAATTGTTTTTTGTTTGTTTGTTTTTTGAGAAAGAGTTTTGTTCTTATTGCCCAGGCTGGAGTACAGTGGCATGCTATTGGCTCACCACAACCTCTACTTCCCAACTTCAAGCAAATCTCCTGCCTCAGTCTCCTGAGTAGCTGGGATTACAGGCATGTGCCACCACACCCTGCTAATTTTGTATTTTTGGTAGAGATGGGGTTTCTTCATGTTGGACAGGCTGGTCTCGAACTCCCGACCTCAGGTTATCCACCCTCCTTGGCCTCCCAAAGTGCTGGGATTACAGGCATGAGCCACCTCGCCTGGACTAGACCTTTCTGTGTATTTTCATATCATGTTGCTGATATCTTTATTATAGCATTCATGTTATTGTTTAGTTTGTATTGAAAATAAGTGCCAAAAGACTAGTTAATTCACATATTCATTTTTCAGCAAAAATTTATTGAGTGATGTTAGGTTCTAGGCACTGGGTTAGGCTTTGTAGTAAGCAGTGATATACAGCCCTATCCTTAAGGATATAGCCAATATTCTGGTGATGTATTTTAGTACAATGACAGTCACACAGATCTGCTTGAGTAACCTTCTCCAATCTATTTTGTGTGTGTCTAAAAGTAATGTAGTTAGTGCTATGAACTGAATGTTTGTGTCTCTCCCAAATTCACATGTTGAAGCCCTAAGCTCCAATGCAATGGTATGTGGAAGTGGGGCCTTTGATAGGTAATTAAGTTTAGATGAGGTCATGAGGGTGGAGTTCTCATAATGGGATTAGTACCCTTATAAGAAGAGATTAGAGAATTCCTTACTGTTCTCTCAGTCTCTGCCATGAGAGGATACGAGGATACAGTAAGAAGGAAGCAAAGTTTGCAAGCTAAGAAATGTCTATTGTTTAAACTACCCAGTCCATAGTATTTTGTTATAGTAACCCAAGCTGACCAAGACAGGTAGATCAATTGAGGAGGGAAGAGACAATCATCTAACTTTCCTTTCTCCCATATTTATTGACAGAATCTAAATCAAATGGTGATAAATAGCTTCAGGCATGGTTGGATCCAGCTTTCAAAAATAGTTTATCAGGAATCTATTTTTCTTTGTTTTTTAACTCTACTCACTTTTTTACTGTTTTGTTTTTAGATATACTCTTTCCAAGTGATGGCAAAGCTGTGCCCAACAGCAATAGGCTTATATTCATTCAGCATGAAACTCAGGCAGAAGGAATGTACTTCTTTCCCAGGAGCTTAGAGAAAAGTTTTAAGGTTGATGATTCTTGTCACCCGTGGGACTAGATTTGGCTACACTTGATGAATATTTATTCTGTCTAAGGGAATGAATACATTGCATGACCATTACCTGTCAATTTCTTAAGTCAGGAAATAGAAGTGACCATATGAACCAAAATGTGAGAGGTAGTTCCCTGAATAAAAACTGGGTGCTATTATTCAGAGAAGGGGCAATGGATGCTGGGCAGGAAAAAACAAGTGAGCACTACATTTGAGATAGACTGGATAAACAATTTAAGCAGTTATGTACTTAGACCCCCCTTTTTTCTAGCATTTTGTGTTCAAGATTTATCTTATAGATGAAATTAAGAATTTTCAACTAGATCTATTCTCTCATTGGTTTTGAAAAGGAATGAGTTAATAGATTGCTGTCAATACTGTAATACTATGGCTTTCACTACCATTTACTTTGGGGATCTTTGGTAATAGTCGTAAGGATGAATAAATCTGCAATCTAGTTACATAGTGATGTGCCTACTCTTTCCTTTCCATGTGGTGAGGATAGGGCTGAATATTTATATAATATTTATATATAATACCATGGCTTTCACTACCATTTACTTTGGGGATCTTTGGTAATAGTCGTAAGAATGAATGAATGTACAATCTAGTTACACAATGATGTGCCTGCTCCTTCCTTGCTATGTGGGGAGGATGGGGCTGAATATTTATATAAATATAAATATGTATATATTTGTTATATATAATAAATATTTATATAAATAAAAATATAATATAAATATAAATTATAATATAAATATATGTAATATTCCTTCCTTCCACATGGCAAGGAAGGAGCAGGCACATGGCTTCCTTATCAAGTTGGACCTTTCTTAGATTTATTATGAAGTCGGAAAGCCACTAGACAGACACACACCACACACATACACACACGCACACACACCAGTTTTGAAGCATGAAGACTTTGTCTTCTAGCCTATTTTCAAAGTGGTTGAACTGTTTTTCCCTTAGCTATAACCATGCATTTGAACTGTCAGGCAAAATGTTTCTTTAAATTTGCAGAAAGCAATGAGTTACAGCATGGGTAAACACAGATTGAAAGTGTTTCTATGACTATAACCATACAGATCACTAAATCTTCCATAATTAATGTTTGTTTTCCTTTTTCTTTTTGCTGCTGAGTAAGCACGAGATTAAGGTTTTAGCTTTATCCCGTACTGCTTAGTTATTTATCTTTTTTTCTATTGCCATTTAACCATTAAGTATATGATGTTCCCTTGAGTTGTTTTTTATATTTGGTCGAACTCTTCTGTTAAACTGCTTGAGCTGCTTCTATGCCCATAGAACCTGTGAGCTGAAGCTCATTACTGTGTGACTTTTCTAAGGAGCACAGTGCAGCCACCATTGAAGATATATTCTAGCATCAGAGGTATCTGAACAATGGCCAAGAATATCTCTTAATGTTTAATTTTTCCTTTTGGAAAGATAATTTTTATTTTCTTGATTACAAAGATATGTTTATCATAAAGAATTTAGAAAATGTTATGGTTTTCCAAAGTCATCTGTAATTTTACTATGCAGAGATAATCAATGTTAGCATTTTGATATGTTTTCTTTCAGATCTTTCTTATGTGTGTATATACACACCCCATACCTACACACATTTTGTTGTTTTAGAGAAAATAGGATCATATAATAAACTGTTATATTATTATTTTTTCATTTATGGCATTAAATATCTCCCACGAGATCACAGCAGTCACAGTTTTGTAAAGGTGTTTAGTTTACTAACTATTCTCATTGTTAGATCACTAGGTTATGCCTAATTTTTCGCTCTTGCAAACAAGGCTGCATATCAATGATAATTTCCTTGGTGTAAATGCCTAGATTTCCTAGGTCATAAAACATGTACTTTTTTTTTCTTTTTTGTAGATTTTCATGGGTGCATAATAATTGCACATTTTTCAGGAAGGTATGCAAAATGTAAGGCTTTCATTGGTTATTGTCAAAGTGCCCTCAGAATTATGCCAATTTAAGCTCTCCACAAGACTCTATATGCTGCCCATTGCTTCACAGCATTGTCAATATTGCTGATTTAACAAGAAGAAAATTTAACAAACACTTTCTAGTTTTTTCTAATTTCTTAAATGTTATTTTTCATGTTTGTTATTTAATTTGTATATATTAATGTTTTGTGAAAAACCGAGCTCAGCTTTCCTTTATATATAACACACACACACATATATTTTATATTTAATATATATATATGTGTGTGTGTGTGTGTGTGTATATATA
>CAUYQU010050290.1:0-29795 GCA_963574635.1 Cheracebus regulus | reverse complement strand
GTATTAAGCTTAGCATCCATTGGTTATTTTTCTGCTTCTGTTTCTCCTCCCACCCTCCACTCTCAAGTAGATCACAGTGTCTGTTGTGCCTTCTTTGTTCCCTTCTCACCATTTAGCTCCCACTTACAAGTGAGAACATGCAATATTTCGTTTCCTGTTCTTGCATTAGTTGGCTAAGGATAAAGTCCTCCAGCTCCATCCATGTTCCCACAAAAGACATTATCTTGTTCTTTTTTATGGCTGCATAGTAACACGATATTTTTTAAGACATAGTTTCGCTCTTGTCACCCAGGCTGCAGTGCGGTAGTGTGATCTCAGCTCACTGCAACCTCTGCCTTCCAGTTTCAAGTGATTCTCCTGGCTCAGCCTCCCAAGTAGCTGGGATTACAGGCACCCACCACCACGCCCAGCTAATTTTTTAATTTTTAGTAGAGATGGGGTTTCACCATGTTGGCCAAGCTGGTTTTGAACTTCTGACCTTCTGATTCACCCACCTCAGCCTCCCAAAGTGCTAGGATGACAGGAGTGAGCCATGGTGCCCGGCAGATGATTTTTGACTCACAAAACGAATTCTTCCTGCTGCCTCAGAAAACCTTGTGACCAAGAGGCACCTGCTAAATAATGTTATTCGGGAGTTTAAAATGAGATAGGAGATGTAAGGTGTTAAGTATGGATTTCCAAAGAAATGAAGCAGCTTTGAAAACATAAATTAGAACAATCATGTGATTCCATGAATTATCTGTTTCCAGATTCATTTTTAGGGCTGTGATTAATAATTTACTCTTGTTCTCTTGGGGCCAGGGAGCAGGGAAAGAAGGAGAGAAGTCAGCATGGTAAAATGCAAAGCACAGGTCTCTGAAGTCAATTCCTACCTTTGCCTTTTAATTATCATCTTGATTTGGGATGAGTTATGTATTTTCTCTGCATTTGAATTTTTCTTTCTGTAAGATAGTTTTCTCTTTTATTTTTATGCACATTAAGTGAGCATCACATCTAAAGTGAACACACAGTAGTTATTCAATAGTCTTTTGTTTTTTCTGCTTATGATGCTTTACAACCAGTCACATTTTTCAGGTGGATTCCATTGCCAGTTCTCTCCCCACCCAGGCCTGTATTATACCAGCTGTTAAGAACTTCCAGTTTGTCAATTATTTTGTTTTCTTACATACAACTATCTCCTAAGGAAAGCACTTACCAGTTAATGTGGTGCTCATGGTTAGTAGCAGGTGATGACTTTACCATCCACTAGCACTTTCATTAGAGAAATATGAGGCATGAAGGAATACATCAAAGAAATGAATGTCTAATGGGGAAAAAACATCAAAGGCTATTACATATCGGTAGTAGGGATATTTGGAGGCAAGTCCTTCAAGAATATCATTTAAATTCTCAGTTCCATTATCTATTTGAAACATTAGTTCAGAAACCTTTTTTTTAGTGCGAATATAAAATTATGAAGTTGCAAAGGACTTAGAGGTCATTTATAACAATTCTTAAGCAATGCCTCCCTTTGGAGGAAAGACAGCAACTTGTTTGTGTTATGTAGTGTGATCAAGTTCCCATTTATTACTTACTAAACCAAATGAGAGAGAAAGTTAGGCACCATTTCACAGATGAGAAGACTAAGGCTTAGAGAGATGAAGATGCTTGCCAAGGTCATTCATGTCACTCATGTTACCCAAGACCAGTCCTTGAACCCAGATGCCAGACTCCTTATCCTTCACTCCCTTCCGTAAGCCACAGTTCTTCCTGATTCCAGGCAGGCAAAATATTATGGATGAATTCCTTTCTCTATCTAATTCAATCTCTCTTTTTAGAAACTTTTAATTAGTACTCAATTCTCTGCCATTATTAGTATTTCTTATAAAGCAGTAAGAGCCATCCCTGTTCCCTTCTCCTCTCCTGCTCACCTCCCCAAGATTTCCGCTCTAAGGCTTTTGGTTTTAATTGTTATTTTTTTTTCACCAGTGATCAGTCGAGCTTCCCTAATGATCTCAACTCATTTGGAGGGTTTATAGCTCCAGCGCCGAACTCCAATAAAAGGAAAAGAAAGGCTTCGTAGGGGAAATCCCCTGGGGGCTTTGCTTCTGCCAAGAACAAAACTCATTTGCTACACACTTTCCTGCCCTCATCCTAAGGTACGTTCTTTAGTAGAAAGATGCCCATCTCCTATTTGGGAAAATTGTCTTCTTCCTCACTTCTCCCGTTTGACTCCCTTTTCCTCACTTTCCCAAGATATCATCTGAAATTTCTGCACACAGTAGTTAGGCACTTGATTACTATGTGTTGAAAGCTGCAATAAATAAGTGTATTTACAAAGGAAGAGGAGAGGATAAAAGGAAGGTTTATGGGCCATTTATCTCTGCCAGGGAATGTATGGAGTTTTTGGAAGAGTCAAGTGCTCATGAACATGTGTAAATAGTTTTGTATATGAGGAGACAGGCATAGAGTTCTATTAAAATACTCTCTACAGCCAGACAGAGTGGTACTCATAACAGCCAGTGTTAATGAACATTTACTACATGCTAGGCCTAGTTCCAAGTGTTTACATGTATTGACTCTTTAATCTTGACCACAACCTTATCATGTACTTGCACTTATTATCCTTGTTTTGCAGGTGAGGAAATAGGTGAGTAATCCAGGATCTAATTCAGAATGTGTGTTCTGAATGTTCACACCATGGTAGTACCATGATTGCACGACACAAGTTCCAAGGTATGAGCTTTATTATGCATTCAAATTTTTCAAAGAGTTTGTCCAACTATTATTTAGTTTAACCACTGTAATCCCAGCTACTCAGGAGACTGAGGAAGAAGAATCGCTTGAACCCAGGAGGTGGAGGTTGCAGTGAGCTGAGATTGTGCCATTGCACTGTAGCCTAGATGACAAGAGTGAAACTTCATCTCAAAAAAAAAAGTGACATTGGAAGAAATAACACCCTCGTACATCTGATTTTGGAGAGAACTGAGGAAAGGAAGGATGTATGGTCCTCCCTGACACTCAATACCATTCAGTGATAGATGCTGGACCAGAACTCAAGTCCATATGCAGTGAAAGGTGCTAGAAAAAAAATGACTGTAGGGATTGGTGACACATTATCCCCACCCTGACAGTGCTATGTGCTAGCCATTTCATTAAGTTGAGGGTGATTAGCTTTTCTGAGTCTTGTTTTTTCTCATCTGCAAAATAGTGGAAAGAATGCCCATCTCAAAGGGTTTGGGCAGGAATGTTATTAAATGTTTTATCTGCTAGAATATGAGAGGTAACATTATATATTTTATTTTTCCCCCAGGCTCACGAGACACATATCTTGTGACAAGATGAATTCTTACAATCTGGAGTCTGGAAGTTCTCCACAAATGTGTAAGAGTCCGGAACTTCTTTCCTCACTGTTCTGTGTTTCTCATCCACCAAGGAGAGAACCCAAGAAAATCATCACATATATTATGAATTGGATGACTTCTCTTTGCTGACTCATGGCTGTCCTACCTCTCTTGCTCCTAGATTAAAACAAAATTAGGTGTCAATCAAGACGGCAGCCACAGTTTTTCTGACCTTGCAGACACCTAGAAGACCAGATGGGGAAAGACTAAGATTTAAGTTCCTCATCTTAAAGAAAAGAAAACATATGCGTGGAGGGAATAACTATTTGGGGTCACATGGCTTAAAAGGACAGAAATGGGACTAAAATTCAAATATGGCTAAAATGGCACCTTTTAATCTTACGCTACTATAGAGAGACACTACTTGGGGAAGAGAGCTTGGCATGGTTTCTAACTCAAGGATACCAAAGCAAGAAAGTTCCAAGGGATATTTCTCCCCAGTGAAATTGTTCACATCAGGAGCAAAGGCACCAAGGCTATCCAGGGAGGCCCACAAGCTGATAGTGACGGAGCCCAGCAGTTTAATAAATGTGAGGAGAAAGACCAAGGATTCCAACGTTTAATTTTCTGCCCAATGATTGAAAGTCTAATTTAGTTTTTTTATGTTTTTTTTGTGAAGGCTTTTGTATTTTCTAGCAAGGAAAAGCTTTAGAGTTCAGGAATTTAATGTAGGTAAATTCATTAAAGTGCTTATCAATCTATATATCTTAGTAGCTTGATATTCAATCAGTTGCCAATGCCTCTCAATTCCAGACATGAAACAAAAAATCTGGGGAAACAGTCTTATAAATTTGTCACACTACCAAAGGTAGTAATATATTAATTGATCATTAATTATAATCCAGAGTTAATTTATTTTATTTTGTTTAATTCTATTTTATTTCAGAATTGTATAGAATGATAACATATTTCACATGAAATATAAAAGGCCAAGGACATAAATCTTTGGCACGATCACAGACTAGGTGGCCACAGATGCCTCAGTCAGTACACAAAACCTCCAACACTGAGTTTTTTTTAAATGTACCTACAAAAGATCAGAAAAAGATTCAGAGGCTTGAGAGTATGAAAAAGTGAAAATTAAAAGGGTAAATGAGAGCATTATAGACAATTCTTCACTAAAAACTTCTGCCATTTACTGGGGACTTAAACCCTGATTTTTAAGGAATCTTTTGAGCTAGAGAAAAGTAAAAAGGCTAGAATTTAGTCCCATGAGGATAAATACATCATCTGCGTTAAGATAAGAACTCAAAGATAAACAACTGTCATTGGACGAACCAGAAGGAAAATTATTCATAGAGATTTTTGTGAGGTTCAAAACCACATGCATATTGATGTCTACATGCTGTCCATCAAAATATGATAAATCAGAAGGGTTGTGATCAGAATTAAAGTTCATTAGTATGTTTCAAGGATCATTTTTTTTCCCCTCAGACAGGTGAATATATTGATTACCTTTATACTTTGTTAACTTAAGTATGACTGTTATAATTTCTTAAGCAACCTCCAATAGAAGGCTGAATAACTTTTACTTAGGAAACTAGAAAAATGACCTCATTCTAAAAGAAAGAAGAAAAAAATATAGAAAATTGGTATAAATAGAAAACAATAAAATAGATATAAATCCAACTACTTAATTAATCATAACCAATGTAAAAAGATTTCTCTTTGCATTAAATAATTTAAAATGTATAAAATGTATTTTTAAAAACTCTACCTGTATGCTATTTACAAGACAAAACCTAAAGCATAAATGTATCCACAGATTGAAAGACCACAATGGGAAAATATAACAGAAAAATATTTACAGTCTTACAGTTCAACTGCTGTCAAAATTTCGGACAGCATTGATAATAAGGTTATAAAAAGAGATATTTTCTTTACTAAGAAAACAGATTCAGTTTACTAATAAAATATTAAAATTTATGCATATAAGCACCAAACCATGCAGTTTCTAATTATGTAAAGTGAAAGAATAAATAGTACTGCAAAAACAAAAAATGACAAATCCCAGTCATGGTAAGAAATTTTAATAAATTTCTCAGGAATTGATAGAGAATATAGAGGACTTAAATAACATACATAGCCAACTTGATTAGTGAAATACTGCTGTAACACTTTTTCTTCTATAAATAATTGACCATTTTCTATGTGAAAAACATTTCTCGATAAATTTAACAGAATAAATATTACTTTGCTAAATTTACTAACCAAAATAAAATTAAGTTAGATGTCAATATAAAAAAATGAAACATAAATAGGTACACATGTACATACTCTCGCAAACATGCATGTACCATTAAAAAAATCCCATATATTAAGAAATTTACATAAAATAACATTCTAAGTTATGCATAAAGAAGAAATCATAATGGACATTAGAAAATATTTAAATCTAAGCAACTGGGGAAATCTTATATATTAAAACCTTTGTCTTGCAGTAAAGTGATACCTGATAGCCAGTTGTAGTTTCAAAATCTTTATATTCAAAATGAAAATGGATAAAATTAACTAACGTAAAAAATAGTAAAAGAATAGAAGAAAAATATGAACAAAGTAAGGATTTAATAATGGAGACAAAAGTATGTTTGTGCATGTTTATGCATGTGCTTGTGTCTGCGTGAAAAAGAGAAGAAAATAGAGAGAAGGCATAGATAACAAAGTTAAGAAAAGAAGGGGACGTAACTATTATTTTAATAATGATTAATAGATATAAAAGGCAAGGTATATGATAAAAATTTCTGATAAATTGAAAAAGCACTTACATGAATCCCATCCTCAGAAAGATAGTTTACTAGTCCTGACTCAGTAAGAGGTACAAAATCTGAATGATCCTTTTAAATATTGATGATATTTAAATATTGAAACAGTATTTATCTTCTCACAAACAAAATAACAGACCAAATGATTTTACAGGTAAGGTATATAAAATATTTAAGAAACAAATAATTCCAACCTTACAATATTGTTCAAAGGGGGAAGTCACTTCTCAACTTGTTTGATTACTGTTAGAGATTATATAATCTTAAAACCAATACTAGGCAATAAGAATATATGATAAAAAAGGAACTCATGAACATGTAAAACTTTAAAATAAAATGTTAAAAATGCATTCAACAATGAATATTTAAAAATACACTATGACCAATGTGAGAATGTTCTAGGAATGATTAATATTAGAAAATTTATACATTTATTCAATCATATTACTTTACCAAATAAAAAAAATTAAAATGAAATCAGTAAAAGTATTCAATGAACTTGGTAATCATTTATAATAAAAACCTTTAGTGAACTTCGAATAAAAAGAGAAATTTCTTAACTAGAGAAAAGATAAACTACAAGCAACCAGCTAACAACTTTATCATAGGATCAAAACCTCACATATCAATATTTACCTTGAAGGTTTAAAAGCCCCACTTAAAATGCACAGAGTGGAAGGTTGGATCAAAAAAAAAATCCATTCATTTGCTGTCTTCAGGAAACCTGTCTCACAAGTAATGACATCCATAGGCTTAAAGTAAAGGGTTGGAAAACAATCTATCATGCAAATGGAAACAAAACAAGACCAGGGTGACTATTATTATATCAAATAAAGCAGATGTTAAACCAGCAACAATAAAAAAGGACAATGTAGAGCACTACATAATGATAAAGGGCTTGATCCAGCAAGAAGACTTAACTATTATAAATATATACACCCCCAACATTGGAGCAACCAGATATATAAGAGAAGTACTTCTAGACTTATGAATATATTAGACAGCTACACAATAATAATGAGAAATTTGAACACCCTACTGACAGCAGAAATAAAAAAAAATATTTTGAAATAAATGAAAGCCGACAGAACATACCAAAATCTCTGTAATGCAGCAAAAACAGTGTTAAAAGGAAAGTTTGTAGTGCTAAACACCTACCTCTAAATGCTAGAAAAACCTTAAATTAATAACCTTACATCACATCCAAAGGAAACAGAAAAACAAGAACAAACTAACCCCAAAGCTAGCAGAAGAAAAGAAATAATTAAAATCAGAATGGAATTGAATGAAATTGAGACCCAAAAGTTCATATAAAAAAAATCAACAAAACTAAAACTTGATTATTTAAAGGAACAAACAATATTAATAGACCACTAGCTATTAATAAATTAACAAAGGAAAAAGAGAGAAGATCCAAATAAGCACAATCAGAAACAACAAAGGTGACATTACAACCAATTTTGTAGAAATATAAAATACTAGCTAACCTAATACATTAATATATCAATAAGTAATCCACCCATGATGAAACAGGTACCTATATCTGGGGTGCAAGATTGTTTCAACATAAGCAAATCAATAAATATGATTCACCACATAAACAGAATTAAAATCACAAACCATATGACATTTTATTAGACAAAAAAAAAATCTTCCTATAAAATCCAACATTCCTTCATGATAAAAACTCTCAAGAAACTAGAAATTGAAAGAACATACCTCAAAATCATAATAGCCACCTACGACACCAGCCAACATTATACTAAGTGTGCAAAGGCTGGAATCACTTCCTTGACAATCAGAATAAGACAAGGATGCCCGCTCTCATCACTCTAGTTCAAGATAGTGCTAGAAGTGATAGCCAGAGAAACCAGGTAAAAGAGAGAAATAAAAGGCATCAAAATAGGAAAAGAAAAACTCAGATTATCTCTCTTCATGGACAATCTGATTCTATACTAAGAAAACCCTAAAGACTCCACCAAAAGGCTTCTTGAAATATTAAACAACTTCAGTAAAGTTTCAAGATACAAAATCAATGTACAAAAATCAGTTGAATGCCTATACACCAATAATGCTTAAGCTGAGAACCTAATTAAGAATGCAATTTCATTTACAATGGCCATACATACACACACATACATACAAGTACCTAGGATTACATCTAACCAAAGAGGTGAAAAATCTCTACAAAGAGAATTACAAAATACTGCTTACATGAATTATAGATGACACAAACAAATAAAAAGAAACATTCCATATCCATGAATTGGAAGAACCAATATTGTCAAAATGTCAATACTACCCAAAGCAATCTACAGATGATTCAAGGCTATTCTTATCAAACCACCAACATTATTTTTCATAGAACTAGAACAAACTATTCTAAAATATATATGGAACCAAAAATAGAGCCTGAATAACCAAGGCAATCCCAAGCAAAAAGAACAAAGATGAAAGCACCCATTACCATACTTCAAATTATACTGCAAGGCTATAGTAACCAAGAGAGCATGGTACTGGTATAAAAATAGACCAGTTGAACGGAATATAGAACTCACAAATAAAGCCGCAAACTTATTACCCTCTGATTTTTGACAAAGTCAACAATAACAAACAATGGAGAAAGAACTTCCTATTTAATAAATCATGCTGGAATAGCTGGCTAGCTATATGTGAAAGAATGAACCTCTACCTTTCACCATAGATAAAAGATTATCTCAAGATAGATTAAAGATTTAAATGTAAGACCTAAAACTATAAGATTCCTACAAGAAAATTTAGGGAACTGCAATCTAGACATAGGCCTTTGGAAAGAATTTATGACTAAGTCCTCAAAAGCAATTGCAACACAAACAAACATTGACAAATGAGACCTAATTAAAGATCTTCTGCACAGCAAAAAGAAACTATGAACAGAGTAAACAGATAATCTACAGAAGGGTAGAAAATGTTCACAAATCATGCATCCAAAAAGGTATCATATCCAGGATGTAAAATGAACTTAAACAATTGAACAAGAAACAAATAAACAAAAAAACTCACTTAAAGATAGAAAAAGAAATGAACAGATATTTCTCAAAAGATGCACGCAGCCAACAAACGTGAAAAAGTGCCTCACATCACTAATCATCAGAGAAATGCAAATAAAAATCACAGTGAGATATCATTTTAAACCAGTCAGAACGGCTATTACTAAAAAGTCAATAAACAACAGATGCTCATGAGGTTGTTGAGGAAAGGGAATTTTTATACACTGTTGGTTTGAATGTTAATTAGTTCAGCCACTGTGGAAAGCAACGTGGAGATTTCTCAATGAACATCTAAGTGAACTACTACTGTTTGATGCAGCAATCCCATTACTTGATATATATCTGAAAGAAAACAAATCTTTCTACCAAAAAGACAAATGCACTTGCATGTTCAACACAGCACTATCACAGTAGTAAAGACATAGAATCACCCTAGGTGCCCATCAGTGGTGATTGGATTTAAAAAATATAGTACATATACATCATGGAACACTATACAGCTATAAAAAAGAAGGAAGTCATGTCTTTTTCAGGATCATAGATGTAGCTGGAGGTCATTATCTTAAGCAAAACAGAAAACCAAACACTGCATGTTCTCACTTATAATTGGGAGAATAACATTGGGTACCCCTGGAAATAAAGATGGCAATGATAGAAACTGGGACTACGAGATGGGGAAGAGAGGGAAAGAACAAGGGTTGAAAAGCTAACTATTGGGTATTATGCTCTGTCCCTACGTTACGAGATCATTTTATAACCGAAACCTCAGGATCATGAAATATTCCTAGGTAATAAACCTGCGTATGTACCCACTACATCTAAAATAAAAGTTGTAAAAAACACTATATGAATACAATGAACTGCTTTTTCATGCCCACAACAGTAATAAAATCTAAGCAGTCTAGCAATACCAAATACTAGTAAGGATGTAAAATAGAAAAAGATTCTCATTCACCACCTGGGAGTGTGTAAATTGGTCCTTTTGTTTTGAAAAACAATTTGGCCTCTTGTAATAAAGTTAATCATAGTGGCTTCTTGTGCTGGGAATAGGACAGAAATTTCAACCAGCCAGGGGTACACAGAAAACTGTAAAACCAATGGTACTATTCATTTAACTTTTGTGGGTATGAAGTGGTAATTTATTATTTATGTTATGCTGCAGATATATGTAATACTTTTTGTATAAAATATATTTCACTATATAAATTAAGTATATGTTTAAAAAGAAAAAAAAATGGCCTAGAATAACAAAGAAATCTCTGTACAAAGGGTAGTTCAGAGTGACATGCCTTGCCCAAATACAATAAAACGAGTGTGAATAAGTCAATATGGTGGTGTCACAGTCATGAATAAATAGTTCATTAGACCAAGACATACATGTTTATGATAACTTAATATAGAATAAATGTAATATTTTAATTCACTGGTAGAATGATAGTGTATATAATAAATGGTGCTAGCACAACTGTTCATATAGAAGAAAAAAGTCGAACCTTTTCACATTAATGAAATTAGTTTTATGTAATTAAAAAGTCAAATTTAAAAGAATTTGACTTATTGGAGAATCCAGATATATGTATATATAATATATACATAATTTTTTTTCCTGGGGTTAGTGAAAATCTTAAGGGTAATGAGTTTAGTGATCAGTTACCATAAGTGAAGTCAAAGACAAATAATTGAATTGGAAAAAATGTAATGCAAATGACGGATGACTAATATTTATTCAATAAAAAGATTCTTTCAAACTAAAAAAAAAGGTGAAGATATCAAGTATAAAAAAATGGCATTTATATCATTGTTTCCCATTAGACCAATGGAAATGGTTACTAGACGCACGATAAGATGCAGGAACTTGCTTAGAGTTGAAATAATAAGAAGTAATGAAACAGTAATATATCACTTCATGTTCATTAGTTGTCTGTGTATTTCACCAATGCAGGTAGACATAATAATTGTTACAATCCTTTGTGAAACAATGTAGCAATAGCTATTAAAATTTTAAATATACTTAACCTTTGCCATAGCATTTCTTACTTGAGGTCTATCTCCCCAAACTAAAGACTCATGATATGGAGATCTATGGATACAGATGTTGATTCATGGAGGTATAAAGTAGTAACAAATTGAGAAAGAGAGAAAATGGTGAAATAAATTATAGCAGATTTATACCAAGGGACTATTTTACAGCTATTAAAAATAATGGATTAGAACCATAATACCTGACAAACAGAATCTTATAGGGTAATTGGTTAGAAAGTTAAGAAGTAGGAAATAGTATGATAAAAATAATGTGTTAAGGCTTCCTTTAGAAAAGAAAAACTGGTAAAATTTCCATCTATTTGTATATACATAGGCTATTTGTGTATACATCTATTTGTGTATACATACACTAATATGCAGATGTATATTCGTGTATGTATATTGGTACATGGTATTTAAATATGAATAAAGTATGCAAGGTTATCTGCCATATGGTCATATATATTATCTTGAGAGAGGGAGCAAGGTGGAGGTGGAACAAATAAAAATAGACCAAGTAAAAAGACTACACAAAAGGCTTTATATAATCCTGCTTAATATCTATGTATGTATATATAGGGATGAGGTAATTACTGAAGATACACAAATAGTATAAATCTGTTTTGAATAGCTTATACCTTTTGTGATATGGTACCAGATTGAAAAGAAATAAAATGAAGCTGCAGACTTACAAGTATAGTAGCACTCTGTGGGTGAAATAAAGTTCCAAAGAAATTGTTAAATGCATGTATTTAAAGGAGAAAGGAATATAAAGGTATATATTAGGCTATAAATATTGATTCCAGCAGTGGCAAAAGTGAAGATGGTAGTGGTGAAGTGTAGCCATGGGTGAGAGGGGGGGGATTACCTTTGTCTTCATAAACCTTTGCACTGTCTTGCTTTACTTTTTACAAGTGTCAGTGACTCCATTACTAATCGCTATGCAACAAATCACCCCAAAATTAAGCATTGTAAAAGAAGCATTTTAAGAGTTTGTTAGTGGCTCATCTGATATGGACTGGCTCCACCAAGTTGGCTCAATTGGGGCATTATTTGTCTGTCTATTAGTAGGCTTTATGTCACTGAGGTGACGGGGATCACCTGGTCACATGTTATGCACCCTCCAGCAACCAGGGTAAACATCACCGTACAGTAGCCACAGGGCTCCCAAGAGCAACAAGAAAGCTCCTATGTGCAAATACTTTATAAACCTCTGCTTATGAGACCTGCGTCAATGTAATATTGTTCAAAGCAGGTCACAAGCTCCAAGGAAACATCCTAACAAAAGGCATGGATAGAGAGAAAATAATAAGTTGTAGGTATTTTCACAACATTATCTTGGCAGATTCACAGCTTCACTCTTTCAGGTTTTAGATGTCTGTTAATAATTGAGCTGGGACAATATCGTTTCTTGCTCTGAGACTATTTTGTGTTGTTAACAGGACATTGAATTTTCCTGAATTAATAACCCATCTATTCATTTCTTTAAGCTACTATTCCTCCTTCTTTCCATTAATACTCAAATTTTTTCACCTTTGCAAGGGACATTAGAATTGCTACTATGCTGGTCTAGATTGCAGGCAGCAATACAAGTCTATCAAGTACCTCCTCCTCAGTCCACTACCATTCAGATAGGTAGGTGCAGAGCTAGTGAGCTATTTTTACCATCAGGCAGCATAATTGCATACACTCTTACCCCTATTTTGCTAGATAGGGTGGAGTAAACCCACCCCCAACAGGCCCTTTGGAATTCTGACATAAGGTTTAAAACCTTACAGTTTTTTGTTTAGAAACCATCTCTACTTTCAGCACTTGTAGTTGCTGCCCTGGTCCTAGAATCACTGCATCAGGTAGGGGAGAAAAATAAACATTTTTTTTTTTTGCATGTGTGGTGATTTGGAAAAGAAAAAATTATAGTTGTTATACCAGTGTACTCCTCTGTTGATAAGAATTACATAGTCATACCAGCATCCACCCCACCTCCTCTTCCCCAGATTAAACAGAAAAACAGAAAAATCTAGCAGGGACACTCCTTTAGTACCACTCATGTTGCATGTGAGCACACACTTATGAAAGTGTGTAAGGCAACTCTTTGTTCTTGCAACTCCCCTTGTTTTAGATAACCAATGTTTTAAATTGCCTGTTCTACTTTTCTATCAAATTCTTATTCTAAGAAGGATACGTATTTCTTGGTCTGAGGAAATGACAGTCAGCCATCCAAAACATCCACATTCATGCCACATCTTCTCTTGTTTTTATTATTTGCATATTTGTTTTGTTTTGTTTTTTTAATGACACTTTGAGCATTTGCATCTACCACTGGGTAGGCAAGTTCATTCCAGAGTCAGTGCCTATTCCTGTCGGGACCCATTTGTGGTAATCTGTGGCTTCTAGCATCAGTCTCACTTGCCAGCTATGTTCAGGGCCTTCGCATCAGGGATTCGACCCTATAGCCATCTGCAATCTCTTTCTTTCTGAGAAACAAAACAGTACTTATTGGCATTATGTGCCTGAAAGGGTGCTAGAGGAACATGTCTAAATTCAGCCCATCTCTGTACTGCTGCAATACCCTCATATTCACTCAATTCTGGACCCAGGTAGCCATCTCAAGACAGCATGCAGGGATGTCTGCTTGTCAATTCCAGTCACCTGTTGAACCTGGAAGGGAGTTCTTCTGATGGGCATTGACCTGTTCTACTTTAATGCACCCCTCAAGTCTCCATAGGGCTGTGACCCGTATAGGCATCCTTTTAATAGGCGAGGCTTCCATTTCCTTCTCACCTTAATGTATGGCAAGGCCGTGGACCACCGCCTGTGAGTTAGTAAAAACCCAAATGCAGGGGTTCCTACCACTGTTTAATTCTTCCATTACTGTTAGAAAAAGGTTATAATGCAGCCCACTGAACTGATCTATTTTTACTTTTTTTGATCAAAATAGCAACTTTCCAAACAAGAGTGTCCATTCACCTTGGAACTGCCGTCTGTAAACTAAGTAGCTCCTTGTTGATCACTTGAAAGCAGTTCATAGGATGTTGTCCACATGTTCATAGAATTTAGCCCTAAGCCCAGTCCTAGGGGTGAAGGGACTCCTTGCCTGTGAGTATCTTCTCCTTGCATTCTTCAGGTAGCATGAATCTGTATAACCATTTCCATTCTATTATGAAACACTTCTGAACACTGCTGTTCTCATTAGACCAAGAGTGCCCAGTCATCTGGCTTTCCTGGGCCACATTGGAAGAATTGTCTTGAGCCATGCATAAAATACACTAATATTAACAACAGCTGATGAGCTAAAAAAAAAATCGTAAAAAAATCTCATGTTTTAAGAAAGCTTATGAACTTGTATTGGGCCACATTCAAAGCCCTCCTGAGCTGCATATGGCCCACTGACCATGGGTTCAACAAGCTTGGATTAGACCGTTCCCCTGACATCTGAGACAGTATAGGTATTTCAGGTGTCACAATTATTATATGTCCCTCAGTCACAGAGTAGCTTCAGTTAACATCCCATAACAAAGTAGTAAATGTCCATCAAGTAGAAATTCTCTAGTCCAAATTCCTAGTAGGTGTTGCTGTGAAATGCTTATAGGCCTTTGTCATAAGCCCCAGAAAACACTCCACAAATATCTACCAAATGGAGAATTTGTTCTGACTGGCTTTTACTCCGCACTGTGTGGACTTAGGCAATCTTACTGGTTACAATTTAGCATGTCCAATTAACATTGCTTAAAGAGCAGATTTACGTGCCTTCTGTTTTATAGTATTAGGAAAAGAAAACATTTCCCAATCAGATACAATATTCATTTTAATGATATAATCGGGAAAAAGAGATAGAACCACTTCACATAAAATATATTCAAATATACTGACTTTTAAAATTGTATAAGCCCTTACATTTTCATGTTGTTGTTCCAGGAACTTCTCTTAACTCTCAGACCATTTTACCCTCCCTTGGGCAAAAGGCTTTGGGTTCCCAGCCAAGGATTGAGTTAAAGGAGCCTGGCTCTCTTGTCAAACTTTATCTTGATTAATCTGTTCAACCACTACCCTTGGCAATTTCAGATTAGATTTTCATTGAAATCTCTGCCTTATTTTCTTTATTCATCTTATTTCTTAATAACCTTTTAAAAATGTCACCTTCCTGGAATGAGTCTTTTGACTCTTTCTTTTGCCATTCTTCCTTCTCTTTTAAATTAACATGTTTTTGTAAGTCTTTATAAGATCCATGAGGCAAAGCTGCGACAGCAAATTTGATAAAGCTTCTCAAAGAATGGTTGTTTGATTATGCATGAGTAACATCATGAAGGGTGCTCACGTAGAAGGGGCCCCTTCAACCACAGCATTTACCATTACTTGAAAATGGGCTTATTTAGAGGGTGAATATCCCTGTCATCATGAAGCTAGTCCCACATGACTAGCGTAGGAATCTATTTATGCATCGCTTCATATACTAGCTCCCTCATCTGGGGTGTTTCACTTGGCATTTAAAAGTAGAGTTGGATAGCCTCCATTTCAGGGAAAACAAACCTTACAGTGGCTTTTTTCCAGTCCACCAGGCTGGTTGGTACCTCAGGAATAACTTTCTATGTGTCTGGGTCATATATACCCATCTGTGATTATTCAGTAATGAGTTATGGGTCCTGTATCAACCTAAGCATGCTCTTCCACCCTTCAGGATTTAAAACCAAAGATACTGCCTCTAAATTAGTTACTGTCATAATCCATTTTAGTAAAGGTTCCTCAGCAAGCTGATGATGCCAATCTATAAAAGGGAACAATTCCTTTATACTATATCCTCTGATTTTAATAGTTACTTGGTTGTGCCCTTTTCTCACACTGACTGCCTTCTTGGTAACCACAAGTCTCAGAGGTACTTTCTGTTGTCCCGGCATGATTTTCTCTTTTGTGGGTTACTTTGTGGTTAGTCGCCTGAGCTCAGATAGACTAAAATCTAAGCTCAGTCTAGCATTAAGGTCTGACCTAGCATTCTCTTTTAAATTGATTTTAGCTAGTATGTATAACAATAAGAGATTGAATATTTCAATTTTTCTTTTTAGTTTGCACTTCTTTATACATCCAGTGAACCAACTCCTTATGAGTTAGATTCATTTCTAAATTCCACTGGTAATTTTCCTTTAGTAAGTAGTGCAACATGGTCGTGGCTCCATAGAATGGGTGACCACATAGCCCACCCAGGAATCAAAGGTTCCTCATCTCCACTCCAATTCTTTCTCTTTCCAAACCACTTATTTCCAGAAGCCAGGGTCTGTCCAGCAAATCCTACCTCTGACACCAATTTTGTAAGGAAAAATCTCTTGCAAACTGTGTTTTTCTTCTACTCTAACACCATACCAATCAACACAGAAGACGTTTGTGACCATGTATGCAGAGAAATTCTCCTTGCACTCTAAACAATAGACACCAGTTGCATGTCCTCTAGTTCAATTCCAACACTATCTCCCTGGAGATAGCATCAGCTCCCACAGGTTGAAGACTCAGTCCCCAAGACTACATCTCCCCCACCAGTTGCAAGTCTGGACCTTCAAAACTTCTGACCCACTGGCTTCAAGTTGAGTTTCCTATGAATCCTTCTTTGGGTTTGATTACTTTGCTGGAATGGTTCATAGATCTTAGACAAATACTTATGTTTACCCGTTTATTATAACAAATATCGAAAAGGATACAGATGAAGACATGAATAGGGTGAGGTACGGGGAAAGGGATGCTGAGCTTCTATGCTCTTTCTGGGTGTACCACCCCCCAGGAATCTCCTATCCAGCTAACTGGAAGCTCCACAAACCAAGTCCTCTTCAGTTTTTATGAAACTATTTCTTTTCTGAGGGAGGAGACAGAACTCTCTCAAGGGAGGGTCTTAAGACTCACAATCCAAAAGGTGAGGTATGAGTAGAGTCCTGCCTTGGGGCAAGTGAAGGGAGAGCAGGAGAAGAAATTCCTTCCTGAGGATTACCCCTGAGGCCAAACACGCCCAACATCATAAGAAAACACTGGACTATGTAACAAGGAATATAGGAGTTATAAGATAGGAACCATGGACAGCAACCACTAAATACGTATCATAACACCAGCAGCCATTAAAGACATTGTAATTCAGGCATGCCTTATCTTTTAAGGATGAATCTTCTTAGAGGATGCTATGATCTGAATGTATGTGTCCCTTTGAACTTCACCTAATCACCAATTTGATGGTATTAAGAGTTGAGGCCTTTAAGGGGTGATTAGGTCATAGGGTAGAGCCCTCATGAATTGAATTAGTGCCCTTGCAAAACATGCTCTGGAAAGCTGCCTTGCCCTTTTTCCATGCAAAAACAGTGAGAAGGTGCCATCTATGAACCAGAAAATGGACCCTCACCAGATACCAAATCTGCCAATGACTTGGTCTTTAACTTCCCAGCCTCAGAATTATAAAAAATAAATTTCTGTGTTATTTTACAAGCTACCCAGTTTATGCTAGTTTATTACAGCAGCCTAAATAGACTAAGACAGGACTTCCCCATGAAATTTTTAAAAATTATATTTTATGCCATGCAGTACCTCTTATATTCTGTACTCCTATTTTTCATTGTTATGTAGTTGAAGAATCTACATCCCCCAGTTTACAGGGGCTGGTCATGCTTTATGCTTGATTTCTTGGTTTCCCATCCAATTTAGAAGTTGCTTTGGAATATTTGTTTATTTATAACAAAATAGTGTTACTAATTGTTGCATTAAAACAAGCAACAGTGGATTTTTGGGAACTTCTGTTTTGTCCTTGTAATTTCTGTCATAATCTGAAGTAACAGTATGTTGGATACATGTACAACAAACAGAAATTTTACTTTAACCAATGCCGACCCATGTAGAATGACCAGCAATAATATGCCTTTCTTATTAACATAAATTGCAGATGTTATATTACAATGCCTTTCTTTAAGAACTTGATGAAATGCACTTACATGTTAGATTGTGGTGGGGAAGGTTCTGCTGTTGCTCTGCAGGTCATTTACTGTTAATATAATAGCCACTTGCACTGTACCCAACAGAATGGGCTACAATATGCTTGAAAATTCTCAGGACTCAGTAACCAGGGTCAATGAACAATCTGGGAGATTATAGTTCATAGGCACATGGAACTGTGACAAAGCAAAAGTGTATCTGACCAAACTCACTACAGTGATTTTTAAAAAATTTATTGATTTTAATGTCCTATAACCTTTTTATTTGTTTCCTTTTAATAAATGTTTTTAAAGAAATAAGCTTTTAGAAAGCAAATGGTTAATTAAAAATTACTACTGAATTTCAGTTACTAAAGAAACTTGATAATGAGTGTCATCTTCAAAAATATTTGTAAGCATTATCATCTGTCATAAAAGGATAATGATATCATCAACCATGAAAAGCAGAAATGCATATTTTAAAGAAGAATCAGATTTGCTTCAAATTAACAGTTCGTTTTCATAAGATTCTTCCTCAAACAATTGTTTAAGACTGCAGCAGAAAATATTTCTATATCCATTTGCAAAGCATGACTTTTCATTAAGATCAAACGATTGCTCCATTTTATTTATATATATATATTGTGTGTGTGTGTGTGTGTGTGTGTGTGTGTGTGTGTGTGTTTGAAGAATTTTTTTCTGCAAAGATAAAGTGAAGCAATAGCTGTTAACATGCTGGTTCCATTACTACTGGAAAAGCTTCACAGTTAGATGTATAAAGTGAGTTTTGTGTTGATATTACCAAATTCTGTGAATGCAAGATTAGCTAATTCTAATAATGGCTTGATAATGATGATTATTATGATGATTATGACTTTGATGATGATGATTAAAATCAAAATACAGCTTTTGTAAGGTCAGTTTGTTGAATGAAACATCTGAAATTTTAGGGAATGGTATTGTAAATGTAGATGAAAGTTCAGCATTGAAAATAAAATTAGATGTTTTTGTGGTGGTAATATGAATACAAACTTCAGTAGAGCACATCATGATGAAAACTATATTTTTACTAAATTAAAAAGCCTACAGTGAAAAAATATGCCAGAAATTGTTGTTGATGCCCTCATAATTCATTATTATTTCCAGGAAGTTTATAAAAATATTCATTAGAATAGCAGTGCATAGTTAGCACTTTGATGCCCACCATAAATCAAATTTAGAAATATTTGAGCTTTGGAAAAATTATTTTGTAAACCAATCTGAGTGTTTTAAAAATGACAGTAAACTATTTTTTTTTCAAATGAGGCTTTTAAATTTTGGCTGCATGTTTAAAATATTTTACAGAATATTCAATGCTATGAATGCCAAAAATTTATCAGATTTTTAACTTTCAGAATACCGAAAATATATTCTGTACTGGAATGCAACGACATGAAGAAAACCCTCAATTTTGCAGCAACCAGATTTAGCAAAGTATTAAAAAGAATGATATATAAAGCAATAACTGACAAGTTTTGTCTTGTGAAATGCTTGTCAGTAAGATTCTCTGAATAGAAGGAAAAAGACAATAGGAATGAAAATATTTGGGCTGAAATATTTATACATTTTAACATCAAAAATACAAGAACATACTCCATTTGAAGAATTTGCCTTTGGCTTAGAGTTATTTCACATCCACAGAGAGAATATTTTCTCAAGTAAAATTAAAAAACAGAGCATGTGGTCCATAAGTGATGTCAGAAACTTTAAATATGTTAACTATGACATGAAACTTTGAAAAAGATTACTAACTATTTTTATGAGAGAAACAATAAGACCATATTGAAGAGTGCATTCTTCAGAGAAAAACAATAGCAATGACACAGTGACAGAAATAAATATGTTTAAGAAACTGATTAAAGTACATGAATATATGCCAATAATAATTATTATTGTTATAATTATTATGGTTATTATGGTTAATGTTCAGATAACCAAATAGAAAAATGTTGTTTAAAATTTTTTTAATTTAAAATACATGAATTTATGCCATTTTTATTTTTAAGTGTTTCATGCTTTTGAAAAGTTTTAAGTAGAATTAAGTTATTCATATAAAAATACAATACAACTTGTCTGTCAATAAATATATATTTTTAAAATGATATGATTTTTTAAATTAATAAAATTCATTTTTAGAGAAGGCTTTGGTTCACAGAAAATTAAGCAGAAAGTATAGATAGTTCCCCCATTTACCTCTTGTCTCCACACATGTACAGCCTACCCCACTATCAATGTCCTGCACCAGAGTAACACATTTGTTACAATTGATGAACTTACATCCCACTTTATTATCAACCAAAGCCTGTAGTTTACATTAAAGTTCATTCGTTATTGATGTTGTGGTTTTAACAAGTGTATAAGCGTATAACATGTATCTACTATTATAGCATATTAAAAAATAGTTTTACATGGCCCCAAATCCTCTATGCTCTGACTATCCATCCCTCCCTTCCCCCATCCCTTAGCAATCACTAATCTTTTTGCTGTCTCCATAGTTTTGTTTTTTACAGGGTATCATATAGCTGAAAATTAAATAGTATTAAGCCTTTTTAAGATTGGGTTCTTTCTTGTGATAATACACACTTAAATTTCCTCTGTGCTTTTTCATAGCTTGATAGCTCATCTGGTTTTAGTGCTGAATAATATTATATTATCTGAATATAGTATAGTTTATTTATGCCTCATCTTCTAAAGGATGTCTTGTTGCTTCCAAGTTTTGACAATTATGAATAAAGCTGCTATAAACATTTGTGTCTGGATATCTATGTGAACAAAAGTTTTCACCTCCTGTGGGTAAATACTAAGGAGAATAATTGCTGAACCATATGTTAAGAATGTGTTTAGTTTTGTAAAAAATTGCCAAGCTATCTTCCAAAGTGGCTGTATTATTTTTCATTTCCACCAGAAATGAATGAGAGTTCCTGTTGCTCCACTTCCTCACCAACATCTGATGTCACTGTTTTGGATTTCAGCTATTCTAATAGTTGTGTAGTGCTTTCTCATTGTTTTATTTTTAAATGGCAATTCCCTAATGACCTATGATGTTGAACATCTCTTCAGAGGCTTAATTATTTTCCATATATTTTCTTTGGTGAGGTGTCTGTTTAGGTCTTTTGCCCATTTTGTAATTGAGACGTTTATTTTATCATTGTTGCATTTTAAATTATTTGTATATTTTAAATACCAGCTCTTTATTGGATGTGTCTTTTGCAAGTATTTTCTCCTAGTCTGTGGCTCAGCTATCCTCTCATTCTCTTGAAATTGTCTTCAGAATCGTTGTGAGGCAGAAATGTTTAACTTCAATGAAGTTCTGCTGTTAATAATTTATTTCCTGGATTATGCCTTGGGTGTTGTATTTTTAAAAAGTCAGTGCCATAACCAAGGTCATCTAGTTTTTCTTCTATTATATTCTAGGTGTTTTATAGATTTGTAATTTAGGTCTATGGTCCAACTTAAGTTTTTTTTTTTTTTCCTGAAGAGTATAAGGAAGGTCTACATCTAAATTCAATTTAATTTGCTTGTGGATGTCCAGGTGTTCCAAGACCATTTGCTGAAGACTATTTTTGCTACATTGCACTGACTTGTTCCTTTGTCAAAAATCAGGGGACTGCATTTATGTGACTCTATTTATGACCTTTCTAATTCTATTCAATTAATTTACTGGAATACTTTTGCCAATACCACACTCTCTTTATTACTTAGCTTTATAGTATGTCTTAAAGTAGGATAGTGTCAATCCTTCAACTTTTTCTTCTTTTTCAGTATTGAGTTGGACATTCTGTTTTCTGGTTTTGTTTTGGATGTTTGTTTGTTTACTTTTCCATATATAAATGTTAGAATCAATTTGTCAATATCCAACTTGCTAGAATGGGATTGTATTGAATCTTAGATCTAATTGGAAAGACTGTCACATTGACAATATTGTCTTCCTATTCATGAACATGGTATATAATTTAGTCCTTTTTTGATATTTTGCAGTTTTCCTTATATAAATCTCTATATTTTATTAGATTTATATCTAAATATTCATTTTATTTTTGGGAGTTCTAATGTAAACTTTATTATGTTTTAAATGCCAAATTTCACTTGCTTATTGTTGGTATACAGGAAAGTTATTTTCTTTTGTATATTCGCCTTTTATTCTAAAACTTTGGTATAATTGCTTATTAGTTCCAGTTTTAAATATACTTTCAGATTTTCCACACAGGTGATCATTTTATCTGTAAATAAAGACAGCTTATTTATTTCTTCCCAATGTGTAGTCCTTCTATTTTATGTTCTTGTCTTACTGTATTAGTTAAGACTTTTAGTACAATTATCAAAAGCAGTAATAATAAGAGGCATTCTTGCCTTTTACTTGATTTTAACAGGAAAGTTTATGCTTTTTTATTATTAAGCTGTCATTTTTTTTTCTTTTTTTCTTTTTTCTTTTTCTTTTCTTTTTTTTTTTTTTTGATGCAAGAACTTGTCTATTCTCTTAGAGGAAGAGCAAGAGGGCCAGTGTGGCCTTAACTGAAACACTAATGGGAAGGACAGTAGGACATAGAGTCTTGGAGGTTATGGTAAATATTGCTATTTACTGTGAGTAAGAAAGTAATAGAAATGCTACAATCTGACATATATTCACAGAATCCAACTTTTTTAATGGAAAATGTACTGAAAAGAGGCAAATAGCATACAAACTAGTTATTATTTTAAAGAGAAATAATGGTGACTTAGGACATGTTTGAAGGAGTGTAGATGGTGAGAAGGGGACAGAATCTGGGTTATTTCAAAGAAGGTACCAGATATATCCTCAATCTATCATTCCACGTTTAATTACAGCATTATTTGTAATACCCAAAATATAAAATTAACCTAAGTGCTCATCAACAAATGAATAGGTGAAGAAAACGTGGTATATAAACAAAATAGAATATTATTATCATAAAAACAAATGAAATCCTGTCATTTGCAGCAACCTGGATGGACCTGAAGGTCATTATGTGAAGTATTATAAAATAAGCCAAGCACTAAAAGACAAATATCACCTGTTCTCATTCACATGTGGAATATAAAAAAGCCAATCTCATGAAGCTAAAGGGTAGGTTGGTGATTACCAGTGGCTAGAAAGGGTAGAAGATCTGGGAAATGAAGAAAAAAAAGATACAAATTCATTAAACACCACTGAATTGTACCTTTAAAAATGGTAAACATGGTAAATTTTGCATCCATATTTTACCATAATTAAAAAATTTTTAAAACAAATGAAAAAAATAAAGACAGTGCAGGAGGATATGCTGATGTAGTTAATGAAGTTTGGAGAAAAAGAGATGAAGCAAGAAAAACTCCAAGGTTTTTATGTGAATAAATAAAAATAATGAAATTAATAACAACTATTCCACAGGGTTATGAAGAACCAATGGGAAATGTAAGTAAAGAGCTTGATTTATATAAGGTACCAAAATGTTCAGTATTTCTTATCCTTCTTTTACCTTCTTCCAAAACTCTTATATATAATCTTTGCACAAATTTTTGACTATGTAGGGAAAAGCTAAATAATTACACCAGTGGTCTTCATGTATTTTTATTCCATTTGTCAGAATAATGAAACAACAGGTAGATGGTTTCACAAAGTTGAAGGAAAGAGCTCAAGTTTAACATGCAGTTTTAGCAGCTATATGATGGGTTTCTATTTATGTTCTGAATGGATTAGATGCATAGACAGGCTATCTCATTTAATCATCATAAAAATCCTTTGAGGTTGATATCATCACCATTTAATAAGTAAGAAAACTGAGGCTTAGAGGTTAGACAATTTATCCAATGTCACAGAAAATTAGAACTATGATTTCAACAAAGTGTTGCTGTCTTTGCAGAAAGTTAGTCTTCAGCCAGCTCCATCTCTCGTGGCCAGTTTTCAGAAGCATAAACTGATTGTTGTGGGGAGACTCTTTGCTTCACATTTTTCTTCAAGGTAACTTCTTTATAATTTTTCTGTCATAATCATACTAAATAAATTATGTGGTTTTCCCCAAATTTTATGTCAACTCTGATATTTTGAATGCTCTGTTTCCTCTCTGTGGAATGTCTTCTTATCCACCAGGGAAATTTTAATATCTCTTTAAAATTTCAACTTAAGTATATTTTTGTTGGTAAGATTCTCTCATCCTCCTGGGTAAAATTAAAATTGCTTCTATCTATTGTTCCATTTCATCCTGCATGGCAGAAATATAGTAGTTGCGATATATATATGTACTATGTATGTAGGATAATATAGAGCTATATTGCATGATGATGGAAGACTTGTCTTCTTCACAGAGATAGAAGCTTTCTGAGGACAGAAATATGTCTTATTTGTCTCTGAATTTCCAAGCCTGCATCACTACCAGACACACAGACCACAAATAAGGACATACTGATGTATAAATGAAAGAACCCCTCAAAATCCATATAAAGTATCTGAAACTACACCAGAAAAAGCTATCCATATGCCTTGAGGCTAGGCAGAAAATAAAATCTTGGGGCCTGACATAGCCTCCATCTGCTAAGTAGTGTCACTCTAAAGTTAAGTCTAGATTTCAAGGTCTTTCTTGAAGGGAACGTTGCTCTACCACAGGAATTAGGAAATATTAGCACATGTTTTGATTCATTAACCAACAGACTCTGACCTCCCATCTGTTCCATTTGGAGAGTTCCCTCTATACCATGGGGTAGTGCCATGAGAAACCTGGCCCTTATCTGTCTTGAGAACCCATCTCTGTGCTGAGGCATCCTCTAATGGGCACTGGACTTTGCTAGTTCTATCTCAGAGTTGCCTCTGACAGTAAATACTTCTGACATATCATAATCCAATATCCAAAGTGGTAGGTTTGCAATGGAGATCTAAACTGTAAGGACTACTGTGATTGTGTGGATGCATGTGTGTGTGTGTTTTGTATGTCACAGATATAGAAAGTACATTGTCTTTACCTCCTTTAATTTATGGCATAATAAAACTTACTGTGCCCCTACCTTGTTAAGAGAGAGTAGAAGCAAAAGTCTCCCCTTGCTGGCTATTTAAAATTCTTATTATGAGCAGAAGCGATGATAAAATTTGAGAGACCAGAGTGGAAGAAAAGACATCATGTTCAAGAAGATGAAAGAAAAGAGAGACTATTGACAAGATTTAATGCAAAGTCTTAGCAGGCCCCGTATTTCTCCAGCTGTAATTCATGTCTTCAGGATGTCATTTCATCATGGCTAATGTTTGTCATTCAGACACACACACACACACACACACACACACACACACACACACACACACACACACACACATACTCTCTCTCTCACACACACATGCACACACACACAACACCTGCAGGTGACAGAGACCTCAGTTTGAGGCCTGAAGGACATGCAAAGGATATAATTATGCCTCAAACTGAGGCCTGAAGGACATGCAAAGGATATAATTATGCCTCTGCCTCTGCCTCTACCTTCTCATAACAAATTTGCATGTTGGGAATGGGGAATGGGGTATCTGTAGTTTATGCCTTTGAGAAAAGAAAATTAATATGAGCAGGTTTGTCCACTGGTTAATGAGCCAAGAACTTATTTGCAGGGATATATTAAAAAGAAGCTCCTAGCACCTGAATAAAAATCATTTGTAAAGTAAAAAACAGATTTATTCATTGCTGGAAACACCAATTCTGCTGAGAGGCTTAGTAAATATTTTTGAATGAATCTTAAAATAACATTATTGTTAATAAAACAAAAATACTTAACATTTATGAAACAAGGAAACACTCATCAATCACCAAGCACTTCATATTTGTTAAGTGCCTACATGTACTTGAACTAATTGAGGTCATTTTATGTTTTACCTTAATCAATCCTCACGATAAGACTACTTGGTAATGTTTACTCATCATTTTACAAAAAAGAAAACTGAGACTCAGAGAGGTAAAAAAAAATTATTTTCCCAAACCCATACAGACAATAATGGATAGGCTATCAGGTTGCCTTGATTCTAAATCAATTACAGTCATTAATAGTTTGTTCTAATCCAGAAATGTTGTCAAGAAATTTCAGTTACCTAATACATTTTTCTTTGATTTAAGAACAATTTTATCTTTAAAAGGATTAATATATGTTTATTACATATATTCAAAACATGTAAATATAAAGAGAAGGAAATAACCATTATGTCCTTCTTCCAGAGAAAACCAGTTAATGTTTGGGTAATCATTCCGTGAAGCATTTCTCTACAAATATATATGGAAATATGTACAAGATTTTATATAAATGGAATAATACTGAACATACTGTTCTAAAATCTGTTATATTTTTTACACAGCAATATGTCATGGGCATCCTTCCATGTCAATAAATAGAGATTTATATCATCATTTTTAATTGCAGCATAATTAGAAATCACAATATTTTAGAGAGGCAAAAAAATGTCAGAAACTGTCTACTCTAACCTCCTGTCCAGCATAGAAATACTCTATTTAACTTCCCTGGTTGATAAGCAAGCAGATTATCCTGAATATTGTCATTCAAAGATGATAGCTCTAATTGTGAGGAAATTAAGTCAAATTTCCCCTCTATCTTTTGCTTGCTAAAATATATATTTATATTATTAAACTTAGCTATTACCCCTGATTTTTCTTTCTTAATCAATCCTGCCCTGAGCTAATTATCATCAGTTATTGTTTGTGAAACAAACTTCACAAACCTTTGCCAACTTAAATACTCTCTCCCAGGTATGCTCTCATGAGTATATGAACTGAACACTATTCTTCATCTTTGGTATGACCAGCATACAATATAATCGTCTTTTCCAGTTCAGTAATTTTAACACCTTTTACTCATTAAAATCAAACAAAGAATGCTTTAGAAAGATGAGGAAATGGATGGTAGTTATGTAGAACTGAAATCAGTTCTGTGAGTGTCCATGGAATTTTTGTTTAATGAGGCCTTCAGAGAATGAATAAAACTCATCTTTTTTAAATTGTTCAGATATGCAAAGGCAATAAGGTGAGCCAAAAGACATTTGAATGTTTATACTATCAGAAAGTCTATAGTCTGATGTCAAGAAACACACTGAAGACATCATGGAAACCTCAATGGAAGGTTGCCAGTTGAACATTCAATATTATTTCCCCAACATTTTTATTGTTTCATATCATTAATTGTGGGCCCAAATGTTTCTAGACTCTTGTCCAATGTCATATGGTAAGTAAGAGAGTAGATGGTGTTTTCTGGAATACTTAAACAAAATAGTGCTGCAGCAAGCTAATAAAATGATACAAGCTTTCGTTGCACACTTGATCAGGTAGCTTATGTGGAGAGAGATAGACTAAACTTTAGTGATGGTGCTCCAAAGTCAGGGGCCAAGTTTCCTTCTCAGAACTAATATAAAAATGGCTGTCGAGTTTTGTTGTTATCTTGAAGACAGCTGAAAGTCTGGATCGAATAATTAAAAAGCTAATTGGAAATTCAGCATTCATCAGAGGAAATCACAATGAGTCAATTGTCTTTTCTTTTTTTTTAAGTGTTTTCTCTGGTGATGACAGATGTTGAGGTTGTGAATTCATTGTGTGCCCTAGATGTAGAGACCTCTTCTTTTCAAGCTGGGTTTTTCCCCTGTATTTTTGTTGATTGTCTACTTAAATTAACCTTCCCTAATGAGATGGAGATTTGATGGCTATGTCTGTAATTTACTGGCTGTGAAATTAGTTAGTCTGGATAATTCATCCCATGGGTGACAAGGGTGAGATCACAAAGTAAACCACCAGGTGAGAATAAAGAACATAGAGAATGGTTCTTCTGCTATTACATACACTGATTTTGTGTGTGGAGGCTGAGAAGAAAATGCATATGGCAAGCACAGCCTCTAGGTGACCCCAATTAATCATTCATCCACCTTCATGCCCAACATCTCCCATTGGGAGTTTGCTGGGTCAGACCTGCTACTTAAGAGTATGAAACCACCAGATGTCAGTATTGGTGCAATGGCTGTAATGAAACTTCTTTCTTGGCCAAATGTAAAATTTCACATAGAGAAAGAAACAAGCAGTGAGGAAGCACAATATTTAAATTATTAAATCTTTGTTCTTTTTTTTCAATAGAACTTGACTTACTCTAGAAGAAAACTATCTATGCTCTTTTTTTGAACCTCTTTATAAGATGTTTGGGGTTAGATTATTACTGAATTAGCCATGTTTTGTTTCAAGAAATTCTAAATAGACATTCCTTGAGGAATGAGAAGAAAAGGACAAAATTCTGCAATAAATAAATGTGTAAATGCTAACTTTAATTACGTATTTACACTAGGGCTTCTTAGAATTTATAATGAGTTTATATGTCTTGCAAGCCTTCAAGATGGGATAAAGGTAGGCATTGCTTTCAATATTATTTGATATTGTTATTTAAAAAAAATTAATTTACCAAGAATACTTCTTGTAAATACTAATTGTTTTCTTTATATTGCAAATAAAGTGTTCTAAGTACAAAATGGTTATGTGATCAACAGAAAAAACAGTTGAAATTATTGAACCTGAGAGAGAGAATATAAAAGAAAAAAGAAAAGTAATAATAGTCTAAGGGAGCTGTGAGACACTATCAAGTGAACCAATACAAACATTATGGGAGTACCAGAAGAAGAGAGCAAAAATGGAAGAAAGAAGAGATCATAAATATTTTATGTATATGGATATATTATGTAATCTATATTTAAAACCTTTCTAAATTTGATAAGGAACATGAATATACAAATCTAAGAAGCCTAATAAACTTCTAGCAGGAAAACCTCAAAAAGATCCAGTCTTGTATTTAAATATCTCATCCCATGAAAGGTCCTCTCAGTGAGTTTAATAGCTGCTTTCTCAACAAAAAACATAGTGGTTTTGAGGTCGTGTGATGATATATTTAAAGTAGTGTAAGAAAAAAAATTATCTATATCTGACTAAACTATCCTTCAAAACTGAGGGAGAAATTAATCAACAAAGGCTAAGACAGTTTATCACTACTAGACTTGTTCTATAAGAAATGCCAAAGGAGGTCCTTCAGGTTGAAATGAAAGAACACTAGAGAGTAACTTGAAAACATATAAAAAAAATACCATTTGATTATGGTAAATAGATGGGCAGATATAAAATACAACATTAAAGTACTTTTGGTTTGTATTTCCAATTTTAATTTTCAACATAATTTAAAAGGAAAATAAATTTAATTTATAAAGCTATGATATTGAGCCCATAGAATGGGAAAAAATTTTTGCAGTCTGCCCATCTGACAAAGGGCTAATATCCAGAATTTACAATGAACTAAAACAGATCTACAAGAAAAAAACAAACAAGCCCATTCAAAAGTGGGCAAAGGATATGACCAGACATTTTACAAAAGAAGACATACAGGAGGCCAATAAACATATGAAAAAATGCTCATCGTCACTGGTCATTAGAGAAATGCAAATCAAAACTACATTGAGATACCATCTCCCACCAGTTAGAATGGCGATCGTTAAAAAATCTAGAGACAACAGATGCTGGAGAGGATGTGGAGAAATAGGAACACTTTTACACTGTTGGTGGGAGTGTAAACTAGTTCAACCATTGTGGAAGACAGTGTGGCGATTCCTCAAGGACCTGGAAATAGACATTC
>CAUYQU010050289.1:0-62804 GCA_963574635.1 Cheracebus regulus | reverse complement strand
CTTGTTTTTGCTTTAAGATTTAGACAATGTGAGGAGAGATAGCATGGGGAGAAATGCCAGATATAAGTGATGGGGAGGAAGGCAGCAAATCACACTGCCATGTGTGTACCTATGCAACAATCTTGCATGTTCTTCACATGTACCCCAAAACCTAAAATGCAATAAAAAAAAAGAAATAAAAAAAATATTTAGACAATGGAAATAAAATTTCAGATGAAATTTGCAGCATAAAAAAATAGGGAAAATTAATATGTTTACTGTTCTTCAACTGTTCAGATTTTTAAAGTTTTATACTATATATTCTTTTTTATCAACATACCAAAGCTCAATGTAATTCAAGAACATTTCATAAATAATCACTTTGATAAAAAAAGAGATTGATGAGAGCACAAAAATATTTTAAAGAGCAGACTAATGAATTCAAAGTTACATAAAGCTCTTATAATAACATTAGCACGGATCTATAGTTTCTTAATTGTCACCAGTTTTGTAATGTTCTCCACCACTCTTTCTTCAAATATTTTTTCTGTGCTTTTATTTTTCTCTTCTTGGCATTCCAATTGTGCATATGTTACAACTTTTGGATTTGCCAGAAGTTCTTGGAGATTGTGTTTTTCTCATTTTTTTAATAGAAATAAAAGAGAAAACTTGAAAAGTTTCTACTGATGTATAAGATCACCAATTCTTTCCTCAGCCAGTTTATTGATATGTATATCCAAATCATTCTTAATTTTTGTTACAGTGTTTTAAATTTTAAGAATTTCTATTGATACTTTTATAGTTATATCTTTCTGCTTATATTACACATATGTAATTGTATGTTGTCAACCTTTTTCATTAGAACTCTTAGCATATCAATCATAGTTATTTTAAAGCCACTGTAAAAATTCTGATATCTGCTTTGAAGCTTGATTTTTCTTTTCAGACTGTTTTCCTGCCTTTTCACATGACTTACCATTTTTGTTGTTGTTGAAAGCATAGCATGATATATTAAGTTATAGAAAATGAAGTGGATAGGTCTTTAGTGTGTTTAATCAAGTTTAACCTAAAACTGCCTCCTTACATATTTTATGTTCTGCCTAAAGTTTTCTTTATACATTGTGAATTTTAACAAGTGGAGGTATAAACAGACCGTAGCCTATACTGTGCCAATCACCAAGTTTCGGCTGCTCAAATGCAGCCAACAGTTCAAATAAGTCAAACGCCGAGCTGTAACCAATCCAGCTGTTTCTGTACCTCATTTACCTTTTTCTATCCATAAACCACGTGGCTGCGCTGGATTCTCAGAGCCTATTCTCGCTCACAAGTTGCCTGATTCACAAATCTTTCATAGCTCAGTTAAACTCTTTTAAATTTAATTTGGCTGAAGTTTTTCTTTTATTAAGTGTGAAGTTTTATGTACATCTTTCTAGGACTTGAACTGTATTTAATGTTTGCTGTAACCATCGGTGACAAGGCCTTCAAATTCCTCTAGTATTCTTACTTGTCTCTTTGTTTTTTGTTTCTTTAAGATTTCCTTTTTAAATGGTACCCGAAGCTCTGTTATTGTGAAAATAAGGAACAGGGTAGGAGGGGTGTTTTATAACTTAACATAAAATCTCAGTCTTTTGTGGTTCTGCATCCCAGAGCTATGTCCTTTACAAGCATCTTTTATCTCTCTCCCCTCCTCCAAACTCAGGTGAGATAAGAAATCGGAGAGTGCTGGAACTGGATAATTGCTTTTCTGCCTATGTGAAATAAGTCACTGGCAAGTTCATTTTCAGTAGAAAATAATCCATTTTTTCTGGAGTATGCCTAGGTCTAATTCAAAGTGGTCACTTTTGTCCTCTCCCCTGCCAACGACATGAGTTGAGTTTTCTTAGTTCTCCACCATGAGAACCTGGTAACTTACCTGGAGATCAAACCCGTAAACTTGTGGGGGTCCCTCTAAGTTTACAGTCCCCTGCAGTTTTTTATTTTCAAGGTAGTCCACTGTGAGCCTCCAACAATTTATTAACTACTATTGAAATGTCCCCGTTTATAATTTTATCAGGGCCCCTTCTAAGTAACCTGAGCTGAGATTTGTTTCTTTGTATTCACCTGTTTTTTCAGATCCAAAGCATTGAAATTGTCTGATGCATGCAAGACAACTCACTGATTTTTCAATTGCTCTCTCTCTCTCTCTCTATATATATATATATGTACACACACACACGCACATACATATATATGCACATGTGTATATATAGGAATGATGACTTCCAAGTCCCTTTCTTGTTAGAGGTGAAACAATATACCTTGATTTTTCACACATTCAGATTATTGGTCTTGGAGCAAAAAACAAACAAACAACAACAAATCAGAACCTCATAGAGGTTGATATAGAATGCACATAGGAACCACCTTAATAGATATTTACAACCTCTTAAGATGCAGAGGTTATGAAATCTAATTTTCTTCAATTTCTGTACAGAACTTCATATTTCTTTAAAGCATTATTAGATTTTCTCATAAATCTTGCAAATTCACTCCAAACACATATACAGGTAGAAGAAGCTTAACAATGAAATGGCCTTGGATATAGAACCAATATTCTATAAATACCTAACAGATATATGAAGAATTACAGGCATTCAATATGCACAAGGATTTCATTACTGCCCTGGGGTCTGCAATTTAATTTTGCTGAAAATAACTTTAAATAGCTGAGCAATGACAGCCTTTCTTCTTATTACCTGGTATCCTCACCTTAACTGACAAATGCAACAGTTCATCTGGGCTTTGCCTTCTTTCCACTATCATCAATAATTTTCAGTGAGTCAGTTTTCATGGATTACCCTCATTTGCATTTTGATATTGATGACTAATTCTCTAGTAGTTTTCTATACTTAGATGAAATGGAGAAATTTTTCCTTTTTCACATATGAAAAACCACTTCAAGGTACTGATATGAAGGTACCAAACCAGGCTTCTTTAAACCATGCTGATTTTTCTGTCTTTTTGCTATTGTGCTACCTGTGTCATTTAGTGGCCATGTTTGATCTCATACTCAATGAATCATGCTGTAAGCCAAAATATCTATTTTAATGAACTGAGCCACAATTAAAACAAACAAACAAACAGGCTATTTCATAATGAAATGTTGATTTAAGAATTCTTTTAAGCTTGGAAAATTGGCAACCTTATGTATGTATCTCTACATGGAAAAAAACTAGATTGGGATATATGTAATTATCCTTGGATGTTTATTACTATTGTTACCATTTCCTTTATTGTTTATGCTGAGTGTGTGTGTACATATATGTATATATCTAGCTTATTGAAAACTAAAGCAGTAGACTCCTTCATTAAATACAACACATTTGATTGCATGCTATTTTTTCAAATATGCAAGTAATATTTGGAAAACATTATAAACGATCCAAAATACATAATTTCGGTATACATTAAAGTAATTTTTTAGTGCTCATCACAAAAATAAATGACTTTAGGTGAATAAATTATTGTGTAGATAAAATGTCTAGACCATACCATGTAAACTAAACTTGCAAATCCTTCCCTCACTATTTCAGGCATATTTTCTTTTTATTTTTATTTTTGACATTTTTTCTTTTTTAGAAAACACATTATATTTATCTAGCTTAAAAGATCAGATATTTTGATTTTATATTTATCTAGCTTAAAAGATCAGAGATTTTGATTTTATATCTCTGGGATAAGAGAAGTCATTCCTTAAATGAAGCTAACTAAGAAAAAAAAGTGTTTTTCATCTAAAGGATAATTTCATTCTCCCTCATATTCAGTTTTTAAATTTTCAATATTATTTCCAAATTGCCCTTTTCAAACAATTTAAGTTTGTGAACTCTTCACTGAGAGCTGGTTGCTTTCATGAACTCATATAAATAGTCATTGGCAAAGAGTAATTATCACACTATGATGCTATTAAAGTTGTATCGACCCATCTGAAAATAGCTGGAGTTGAGTGACAGAGTCTCATGGCTGATTTTCAAACATAATTATAGTAATTCATTCATTTTTTGTTTACTTGTTTTAGTAACTGTTGTCACATATCAGAATATTCCAAAACTAAGTGGCTTAAAACAACCTTCATTTAATCATCAGTTCTGAGGTCCATAATCAGTACAATAAAAATGGTTTATCTCTGCTCTACAGTGGCTGGGGATTTGGTTTTGGAGACTTAAAGCCTGAGTAAGCTTGGCTGCTTGGAGCTAGAATTATCTGAAGGAATATTTGCTCACATGTGTTGTGGGCATTGCTTACCCTTAGCCTCAATCTCAGCCACATTTGAGGTGTTAACCCTGACATCTGATCTCTCCATGTGACCTGAACTTCCTCTCATCACTGTGGACCTAGGGCCATTAGATTCCTATGTGGCAATTCACAACTCCAGTGTTAGTGTTCTAGTGAACCAAGCGGAAACTGATCACCTTTATGATCCAGGTTTGAAAGTCACTTATTGCTACTTTGGCCATTCATTCTTTTGATCAAGAGCAAGCCACAAATACAATTTAAGGGAAATGGAAGTAGCTATATCTGTTAATAGAGTTGTGGCAATGTTTGAAAATGTTCTAAGTCATCTTACTGAATGGAAAGTATTGCAAGGATCTTTAGGAAATATGATCTGCCAATGATTGCTTAAAGTGAAACTGAATTAGACTCTTCTCAAATGTGTGTGTGTGTGTGTGTATGTGTGTAATCCCTTGTCATCTTTGTTACATGGAGGATATTTTAATATTTGAAAATCCTTTGCATTTTAGCTGTTTCATATCTTTCATGTTTTTCTATATAATCCTGTCGCTTTTGGTTCTAAAATCCTATAGTGCTTCTTTCTCTAACGGTATTTAGCTGCAGGATTTCTGAATGAGAGTAATTGATCTGTGAATACACTGCTATTTCAAACACAAAAGAACTTGAACTAAAGTGTTGAGATTTAGAAATATGAGGATTAAAGTGCAATTGATATTTCTTATCAGAAGTAATAGAAATGTACACTTTATTCCTCTGAACATATAGTTTACAATGTAAACCTATGTTTAAAATAAATACTTAAAAGCTAGGTCAATGATTTCAAAGATTTTATGAAGATACTATATATTATTAATCATTGAAATATATTTAATAATTGCTAGTATCTGCTATCAAATATTTATTTAATTTTATATCAAAGACTACATTGGGTTCAAGTTTTAATAATTACGATAAATGAGAACAATTTAAGGATTCAAAATTAGATAATATGCAAGAGTATATACTTTCATTAAAATTTGCTTTCCATTTTTAGGATAATCATTAACATAACCGTTGAAAATAATGAAATAAAAGTAGGGCATAGTTTTACTATCTGCTCAATATTATACTAGGGGATGGTACAGAAACATGAAAAAAATAAGCATTATATTTGCTCTGTGAAGTTAGATCTTTACTTTTTTATCCTTTGCAAGATTTCTAATACCATTTACTTTACAATTACTTTCTCAGCTGTTTTGCTTCCTGCCTCCAAAATATCTGTCCATGTTAGACTTATTTCATATTTTTGTCTACATAACTATAATTCTTTCTCATAACTTTCATATTTTATTCTGCTTCTTATTTAGACAAATAATCTTAAAATGGACTTTAGCACAGCAAAACTGATTTTATTTAATAATTATATATTCATAGCACTGCATAAATACATACTACTCAAAAATTAAGAAAAAGCAAAATATACAAGTTATTTCAGAATATTATCCATGAAAACTTCCCCAACCTTGTCAGGAAGACCAACAGTCATATTGAAGAAATGCATAGAACTCCTGCAAGAGTCTATATAAGAAGACTTTCCCGAAGACCTGTAAATCAGATTTTTCAAGATAAAAACAAACAGAATGTTAAAGACAGCTAGAGAGAAACAGCAGGTCACCTACAATGGGAATCCCACTAGTCTAACAGTGGACCTCACAGCTGGAACCCTACATCTCAGAAGAGATTGAAGGCTTATATTGAATATTCTTAAAGAAAAATATCTTCAACCAAGAATTTCATATCCAGCCAAATTAAGCTTTTTAAACCAGGAGAAATAAGATCCTTATCACATAAGCAAGTTCTCAGGGAGTTTGTACCATCAGAACTGTTTTATAAGAGTTCTTGACAGAAGTAAATATAGAAAGGAAAGACTGCTAGTGGCTAATAAAAAAACAGACTTCAATACACAGACCAGTGACACTATAAAGCAACCACACAAACAAGCCAGAATAATTACCAGCTAACAACACCAGGATCAAATCAACACATATCAATACTAACCTTGAATGTAAATAGGCTAAATGCCCCCACTAAAAGGCATATTTAGCTTCCTATTTTTTTTTCCTATCAACTTAGCGGTTTTTATTTTATTTTGTAGATAAATGCTGAGGTCAATGATTTTCAGCTCTTCTTTTCTAATACATGAATTTAGAGTTGCGATGTTCCTAGCAAATTTTAATTAAACTGCATGGTACAAGTTGTACTTTATATTATTTTCTCATTATTTAAATAAAAACATCTTATAGTTTCCATTAAGATATTTTATTTGACCTTAGAGAAATTTAGAAGTGTGCTACTTAATTTCAAAATAATTTTGATTTTCTAGTTATTTGGTTATTTATTTTGTCTCAGTTCTGTCATAGGCACCACACATTATATTGCTTGAGTCACATAAAATATGTTTACTTGCCTTATTAACGTCATTCATTTTTTTGATGTAACAGTTCCTTTGGAATTAAATAAGTGTGCATTTTGCCACAGTTGTTTGCACTGTTATATGCATGTCAATTAGTAGCATTTTTGTCAGGCATGCTGTTCCAAGAATTCTGTAACATTACCAATAATAATTTTGTTATTGTTATTGGTAATGTTTCTGATTTTTCCTTCAGTTGCAGAGATACTTTTTTCAGTCCTTAAGATCATAGATTTGTCTATTTCTTATTTTAATTCTGTCAACTTTTGATTATCTATTTTGATAGCTTTATTGAGGTAATATTCACATACAATTAACTGCCCATATTTAAAGTGTAAATTTGGGTTACCTCTGAAAAATGTACATGCCCATGAATTCATCCCCACAATCAAGATATAGAACGTATCTATCACCTCTAAAGATTCCTAGTGTTTCTTTGTAATCCATATTTCACCCTTTTTTATCAGCCCTTATATCATTCTCAGGCACATGGTGATATATTTTCTGTCAAAGTAAGTAAATTTCAATCTCCTATATAGATGACTCCACACTTATAATCAGGTTACATCTCAATTAACCCATGGTAAGTTGAAAATATCCTAAGTCAAAAATGCATTTAAGACATCTAACCTACTGAACATCACAGCTTAGTCTAACCTACAGTAAACATATTCTGAACACTTACATTAGCCTACAGCTGGGAAAAATTATCTGGCAACACAGTACACTGTAGAGTATCAGTTGTTTACCCTCATCACCATGAGGTTAACTCAGAGCTGCAGCTTGCTGCCACTGCTAACCATCAGAGAAGTGTCATAGAGCCAATTGCTAGCCCAGGAGAAAACTCAAATTCAAAATTTGAAGTATAGTCTATACTGAATGCATATTACTTTCATACCATTGTGGAGTAAAAAATTTGGACATTAAAATCATATTGTAAGTTGGGGATGGTCTGTAATTTTATGTAAATGGAAACATACACTATGTAACTTTTTTCTGACTTTGTTGACTTAGTATGTTTATTTTAAGATGTATCCATGTCGACGTATGAATTGATAGATAAATCCTTTTTATTGTTGAGTAGTATTCCATTGAATGAAATTCCACAATTCCTGTATCCATTCACCTGCTGATGGACATCTGAACTGTTTCCAGTTTTAGGTCATTACAAATAGATCCACTGTAAATCTTTGTGCTGAAGTTTTAGTCTTCTCATATGCTCTTATTTCTCTTAGATAAATACTATGGAGATGAATGGATAGATCATATTGTAGGTGTAGGTTTAACTTTTTAAGAAATTATTGAGTGTTTGACAAACTGGTTGTAGTATTTTACAATCCCCATCAATAGTGTATAAGAGTTCTAGTATGTCCACATCCTCACCTTACGGTAAATGTGCAAATAATGTTAGATTGTGCTTGCTTAGAAGAAAAATTTGCTTGTGTTCAAATGTATCTATTCTATTTCTTATCTGGCTTTGGAATTCTCTGTGCATTAAATATCCACCTGTGCTTTGTCTGTCTAGTAATTTCTACTTACCTCTCAAGGTCAATCTCTAATCTACCCTAAAATGTATTTTATTCTCTACCTTGTACAACGTCTTTCCCCTTCAAGTTCTGAAGTCCGTATGCCATAGAAACATTCTTATAGTTCAGGCAATCATACTTGATTAACTATCCTCAGAGCTTGACACATATTAAGAGCTCAATATATTTTGTGTTGTTAAATGAAATAGTAAACATAATTTTATAATTCTCTGTCTTATTTATTATCTGTAAAACCTTGTAAATGAACATTTCTTACTAAATGGAAAGACACATAGAATTGCATTGATTACTTCTAAGACTTGAACCATTTGGAGTGCAATTAACGAATAAAAAGAGATACAAAGATACTTCTGAGAACATGATTTGATTTAAAATTTAATCATCGCTCACTCATGACTGAGATTGTAGTTTAACTTATTAGATACCATCTGCTGCCTAAACATCTAGGGAATATTTTTAAGGAATATCTTTATAGAGGAAATGATAATCTTGTGCCAACTTGTTTATCACTTATTTGGTTGCTGGCATTTAAACCTTGTAACAACAAAAATTATACTTGAATGCATAAGGCAATAAATGAAAACTAAATGTGATAAGAGCACAATGAAAATGTAAATGACTTTTTCCACCAGATTCATTACTTCTGGTATCATAATGAGCTATGTAAATGTGAGACTAGGTTACATGGCAACAGTGGAATGATTCAGAAAGCAAGTTTTGTTCAGACAAGTGCTAGTTTGAGTATCGGCTATACCTTTAAATACCATTGTGACCTTGGATAATTAAGAAATCATTGTAACTAACCTTAGGTTTTACATCATAACTAGTGAATAATAATAACAATCTTATGAATTGTGGTAGCAAGTGTGTGCATGTTTATATACTTGCTTATTTTATTCATGGTCCACATAATCTAAGCAAGATGATCATTTAGGACTGAAGAAGTCCAGAATATGCCACTTCACAATAACCCACTTTGGCATGCATAAGGATTATTTTGAGCCAAAAGCAGTTCAAACTCAGCAGAGGAAGAAAGAGGTATCTGGCTTCCCATATTCTGCCTAAAAGGAGGGCAAATTTCCTTTTGTGAGGGTGTTGACAATTTTCCTTGTGAAGGCTTCCCTCTTTCCCATACCAGGAATAGGAGAGCAACTCTTGTCACCAGAGATGGAGAGTGGTCACTAAGATAAGGCTGCATAAACAAACCTTACTAAAGTGGTCCTTATCTTGCATTAACTCATCCCTTCCTGACAATCTATTGTCCCATAAAGCCCAGACATTTCCTTTGTTAAAATGGTACATAAACCTGAATCTAACCACTTCTTAGAGTTTCACTTCTTTTCTGTAAAAATCCGTTCATATAAATATTAATAAAATGGTTTACCTTTCCTCCTGTTAATATATTTGTTACTTTAATTTTAAGCCTCCCAGTCATAAAATCAAAAGGGTAGAGGAAAAGTTTTTCCTCTCCTATAGCACTCTTAAATTAGACATTGTTACTTTAATGGATATGTATTTTAAAAATGAATACCTTGTAAAAATTGAAAAAAATGATAAACTGAAAAAACTAATTCTTCAATAGTTATTTGGTTCAGAAGCATTTCTAATTCCTAGGAGTTTTTATCTTTGCATGTCATATAAATTCTAACAGTTTTGATATAAGACAGTCACACTGTGCTCAGTAAATGTATATTTGCAATGTTCCTCTGTTATCATGTAAGATTAATTCTTTTTAAAGCACTTGGTATTAGTTTCCTGAATCTCTCATATAAATTACCACAAACTTGGTGTCTTAAAACAACAGAAATTTATTATCTCACAGTTTTGGAAGCCAGAGTCCAAATCAAGGTGTTGATAAGCATGCATTCCCGCTGGAGGCTCTCAGAATTCTTTTCCTAGAGCTTTGTGCTTCAAATGACTCCAGAATTTGAACCCAAAAGTATCTGGGACTGGTCTCAATCAATTTAGAAAAGTCATTTTGCCAAAGTTAAGGGCACACCTGTGACACAGCCTCAGGAAGTACTGATGACATGTGCCCAAGGTGGTCGGGGTACAGCTTGGCTTTATACATTCTAGGGAGACATGAAAACCAGTGAATAGGTATAAGAGGTACACTTGTTTGGTCTGAAAATGTGGGACCAGTCAAAGCAGGGAGCTTTCATGTCATAGGTACATAAGGCACTAAAGATTGCATTTTTCGGATCTTTGATCAGTCTTTCACTGGATACACAATTTACATGTGAGAGAAGGGTAGAGAAATAATAATTTATTCTTTAGTCTGGCTCAGTGAATCTGCATTTGTACATAAACAATAGGGCAGAAGAATCAGTCAAAAATGCACTTTTCTCAGGTGAACAGAGGGATGACTTTGAGTTCTGTCCTTTGTCCTGTACCTATGAAAATAAGCTATCAATTTATATTACTAGGTGGAATTAAACAGAACTGTTTTAGGGTAAAGATCTTGAGACCCACAGGGAATTTCCTTGTGGACAAATTGTGAGAATTTTTCATCTTTGTAGCTATTTATTTTTCCCCATTTTTCATCTTTGTACCTATCTTATTTAGGAATAAAATGGGAGGCAGTTTTGCCTGACAGTTCCCAGCCTGACTTTTCCCTTTGGCTTAGTGATTTTGGGGTCCCAAGATTTATTTTCCTTTCACAAGATGGTCTTTGGCTTCTAGCTGCAAAACTCCACTCTCTACCTCTGTCTTCACATGATTTTGTTCTTCTTTCAGTGTGTCTCTGTGTCTCTCTTTCTGTGTATTTTACAGGGATACTTGGATTTAGTGGATGATCAGGCTGATTATCCAGAGATCCTTAATTTAATTGCATTTACAAAACCCCCATTATTCCCAAATTAGGTCACATTCACAGGTTCTGGGGAATCAGGAAATTAACATGTCTTTCAGGGTATTTTATCACTCACTCTTATGGATGGGCTTATGCAACCTCTATAATTTTTACTTTGAGATCTGGTGTTCACATGAACACATGCATTTACTAAACTGCCATGTGTTACTTTGTTCCATTTTACCACCTTTGTTACTCTAAAATAGTAGCTGCATTGCCTAATCTGATCTCATAATAGCACTGACCTCAGCCTGACTGAATTATTTTCTATCATTTGAATACCAGAACCTTTTTGATTTTTGACTATGTTCTTCCATCCAGGAGCTTTTACATCTGTATCTGCCTTCTCTACTACTGGGAACATGAAGCAATTTTCAGAAGAGAGTTACAAAAATATTCTCCGCTTCCCAAACCTATAACAAACAAAAGCTGCTCTTAAGTTCTTTTTTTCAAAGGTTACAGAATAAGAGTTGAAACTAATGTATATCATGAAGCTACAGAAGCTCATTATCACTCAGCAGCTGACAGAAAAATGTTTTTTAGCCAAATTATGTAACATTTCTAGGTCCCCTGGCACACAACCACATCCTGTGCCTCTTCGTGGGTAACTCATGTGAACTCACACCAAATATAAGCTTCTGTTTTAACTAATTCCCTATGGAAGTTTTGCTTGAATCTCTGCTTTAGTTGAAAGCATTTCTAACTTGTTCTTTAACATTGATTTGGTAAAAAATATGACCCTCTGAAAATTGTTTAGGGCTAATCCTAATACTGAATCAAGTAAGCACAGACAATTAAAGGTGGAGAGAAGTCACTTTTCAGTAGCTATTGATCTTAACAAATCCTTTCATCCATATTAAATGCAGAGATCATTAGATCTCTTTCTATATTAACATTTGTAATGATTGTGGTGGAACTGGAAATGATTATCTCAGTGATTTTGATGGTAGTATTTTTGGAACCTATACAAATAAGATGCCTCTCTGTGAACGATTTCCAGATTATCCATTTATTCATCTTTCAATCTGATAATTTTTTTAAAGTGTGGACAAAATCTTTGAAACAAGTTCATTGTTAATTAGTGTATGGTAAATTTTCATGCATTTTAAAATTTGTTACCATAAAAATCTCTCTTCTTTCTTACTATTGTTTATAGTAACCAGGGGCCCAACTGTGGATATCATTTCTTCTTCCAATTCTCCCATGCTCTGGCCTCTCTAAAAGATTTCACAATGTGATGCAGACGTTTTGATAATTTCTTGTCTTCTTTTCTTTTTTGAGACAGTCTTGCTGTGTTGCCCATGCTGGAGTGCAGTGTCACGATCTTGGTTCACTGAAACCTCTGTCCCCCAGGTTCAAATGATTCTCCTGCGTCGGCCTCCCGAGTAGCTGGGATTACAGGCACATGCCACCACGCCCAACTAATTTTTGTATTTTTAGTAGAGACAAGATTTCACCCTCTTGACCCAGCATGTCTTGAACTCCTGACCTCGTGATCCATCCACCATGGCCTCCCAAAGTGCTTAGACCACATGACACATTTATCAGCTGAAAGCAAAATATTCTTTAAAATAAGTTCACATGTGTGAAGTCATGAGATCTGGGCTTTAGTCCTAACTCTGACATTCACCAGCTACCAAAAGAAAGATATATTGATTTATTATTCAGTATCTCTTTTTCTTTATTGGTAAAATAATGGTTTTGACTGTTTAATAGCCATCAGGTTCCTTTTATCTTTGTTCATCTATGTTGAAGTCAGTCAGTCCTAGGTCATATACCTTTCTTCAGAAAGAGATATATATCTATTATTACAGGTGATTTTAAAAGTGAATAACTGCACATATCTGGCCAGAAGTGTGTTTTATAAAATAGATAAAAACCTATCAAACTGTCCCTTTTTATTTTTTTTGCTACATGAATTGGTCTGCCTATACAATTATTCATAGAAGTTTGATTTATTTATACAGAATCAACTACAGACTTGAGCATATTTTTTCTCACTTCTTGAATTTAAGATTACTGTATCCAACACTTCCTGTTTGTATATTTTGGAATCACTGAATAAGCATCATTTATGCTTATTTCTTGAGTAGTTTATATCAAAATTTTTATATGCCAAGTTTCTTGACAGTATTCCTAACATTTCATAATTCAGTGGTAGATATATAGTCAGTGACATAACTCAGTATCACATTAAACACAACATAATTCCTGTAACTGCTTTGTTTTCCTTTTACTTATAACAGATTTAAACATTTTTATAAAGAGTTATCTTTTTCCAGATATAAGATTTCAAGAAATACAGAATGCACATTAACATTGTCAGTCACAAGGTTAACTTTGCCAATTACTTATATCTAACATCACAAGTATGGTATCTTAAAAAAAAACTGTCTTCTATCTATCTATCTATCTATCTATCTATCTATCTATCTATCTATCTATGTATCTATCTAGCTGTCTAGTTACCTATCATCTATCACCTTGTAATACAAAGAACTCTAGGCAGTTCCTTTCTTAGCTTAATTAATCAGAATGACTTAAAAGAGGTTTTAAAACATTTAATTACTTTGGTCTCTACAATAAGTGTCAATGAGAAATAAATATTTAATAATGCATTCTTTGGAAGTATTTTGATCGTCCTATTTAATTGAATATTAAACATTCAAGTTCTTCCCTTTTTTATTTTTCCAACCAGAGCAAATATATTTCTACTTTTTCCTGCCTGACATGAATTTACTAAATATAGGACTTTTGTGTACAATGAGAAGCATATCTCAAGATAAACCAAGGCAAGACAAACTGTATTTTTCTAGAGTACATTTAAGACAAAGAGATTTTATATCTTATCAAAACTAAATATTTCACGAAGAACTAAACTCAAAAATTCATTCTCATTGAGGAATGAAGAGAAATACGTCTGTTATTGTTTTTTTAACATTAGTCCTGTCACCTAAATAGGTGATGAAAGACATTTAATTCTAAACAACTTTGATGAAATCTTCTCGAAAAAATTTAGTAGCAGCAAGTGTCCAAAAATCTAATACTTTTTTTAAAAATTTTATTTTGTGCCAGGCACTCTTCTAACCAAAACAGTGTATTACTGATATACTGAACGCTCACAAAACCCTAGGAGATAGTTAGTTGTTATGACATGGTTGAGGATATTGAGACTTGAGGTATTACATGGCAAGCCCCAGGTCATCACGAATAACAAAACTTATGACGAATCCTTCATGGCTCATGCATGTGAACATATATGCTACACTGCCTCATAAAACAAAGACTGAAAATTCTTGAAGCCACTTTCTGCTTTAAAATTTCAGATAAAAAGAAGAGCTCTAACACATGTAAGAATGCATTGCTTAGCTGACTTTAAACCTTTGTATGTTAATAATTTTGTTTTATAACAGGAATCATTGAACTATGGCCCACAGGTAAAATCTCACCTGCCACATTTTTTACATTACCTGTCACTTTATTTGTATATACCAAGAATGTTTTACACATTTTTCTATGGTTGGAAAAAATCAAAATAAGAATAAATTTCTTTTTAACTTCTCTGTATTTGTTAAACCTTTTAAAGCCAAACATGATTTAGGCACTATATTTCAACTTACAAGCTCTCTCTGAGTTATTTTTGAAGAGCTTTACAATATGCCTAGGTAAGCTTATAATTTTGTTCTTCCAATAATACTTTTCTTTGGAAGCCAAGCCCTGTGGAGAGTTTAATGCTCCAGTTTAATGTATTTCTAGAGTACTGGTATGTGCAGAGTTGGCAACTACAGCAGATGCAAAGTTGAAAAAGTAGATCTTAGAAGACGTAAAAATAATTTTGTTCTAAACGCCAAGGTGTATCTCAGAACACTTCAGTGGCAAAAGATCTGGTCTACTAAGGAATCCCACTTGATAGCTAAACACTTTAGACCACAAAGTTAACTTTGGGTTACACACATCTTACAACACACGTTACCTAAATCTGTTAAAATAAGCCAATGTGAAACTAGGAAAGCATACCAGCTCTGCTTTAGTACCTAACAGATCACAACATCACTTAGAAGTAAATCTTATCTTCCCCTTGTAATAGTTATTGTCATGCCATTCAGACTTTTTAGATGTTAATAAAAACCAAGACAAAATTCCTTGAAAATATATTATCAGAAGGAATAAAGATAGAGCATTGAATGCATGCACAAGTCGTTCCTCAGCTAGCATTTCGTCTACTCCTTCCATGCACGATGTGTCATCATCTCCTTTGAGAGGTAGCATTTCTTCAGTTACAGCACCAATGATATCATCAGCAGTAGCATCATATTCATCAATACCCAGGTTGAGTTTGATTATCCTGTAATCTTGTTAATATATGTCTGGGAGATCTTCCAGACTGGATCCAGAACATAGGAGTGCAGCTTCATAAAAGTAAGATGGACTGGATGCGGTGGCCCACGCCTGTAATCCCAGCACTTTGGGAAGCCGAGGCAGGTGAGTCACGAGGTCAGGAGTTCGAGACCATCGAGGTGGCGGTTGCAGTGAGGCGAGACTGCACCATTGCACTTCAGCCTGGGCGACAGACCAAGACTGCATCTCAAAAAACAAACAAACAAAAAACCCAAGATAATCAGATCCTTCACAGACTAGTTCTTGTCAGCCTCTGCCATTTCCCTCAAGGTCTCTGTAGCGGAGTGGTCAGTATTTAGCTCCAGGTGTTTCTTTGTTGCCACGTAACCCATCGTTGAATTATCTCTTAGGGCTTGAGCTTTCGTGATTCCTTCCATGTTTGCTGTCCAGCCATCCATGCTTGTGACAATACAGCATGGGGACGTCACCAATTACTTTGCACAACTACCTTTTTGATTTTTTTCTCCAATATATATCTTTCATGATTTTGCAGATATTCCAAAACTTCGTATTTTTCTCTGTTTGTTTTTCTATTCTTCATATTCTGGAAGTTTCAAGCCTTCTTTGGTGACTGATGCTAAAGTCTTCCCTTCAGATTCCTTCAGCTGTTGGACACGGTACTCATCAGTTGGCTCAATCATCTAGATTAGTTCTAAGCCAAACTTCCAAAGATGTTCCACAAAGGCTGCATGAGTGAGGTACCAGTCCTTGGTCTCACCTGTGACATAATGTTTCTGGCTTTCTCTCATTCTGGTGCAATAGCCCTTGAGAGAAACCATTTCATCACCAGAAGCAAATGCGTTTTATTGATATGGGTGGTGAGCATGAAAGTGCTGGGTAGAGAGCATTATGTGTGATCCCTGGCAAGGGCTCCACCCACAGGGCTGTGTCCACGTATCTAGGTAAGGACAGGCATTTCTGATTTCATGTCCAAATATTGCAATTTCCAAGACCACCTTGGCTGGCCATGTCCCCAACCTGTGCCTATAAAATCCCCAAGACTTTGGCAGCCACAGAGACAAGAGGCTGGAGGTTGAGAGAAAAAAACTCTCAGAAGAGCAGACAAGTGGCTGGACGTGGAGAGGAGTGGAAGAACACACCGACAGGCATCAGCAGACGGCCGCAGGCCATCCACTGGCAGAACGACGCAGATGCCCAGGGGAATCTGGCCACTGGGCGACCGGACTCCAGGGAAAAGCCATTTTCCCACTCCATACTCCTTCTGGCTCCCCATCCATCTGCTGAGAGCTACGTCCACCATTCAATAAAACCTTGCACTTATTCTCCAAGCCCACATGTAATCTAATTTTTCTGATACACCAAGGCAAGAATCCTGGGATACAGAAAGCCCTCTGTCCTCGCAATAAGGCAGAGGGTCCGACTGAGCTGATTGACACAAGCTACCTACAGACAGCAAACACACGCCCAGCAGGACTTCAGGAGCTGTGAACATTCAACCCTAGATACTGCCTTGGGGTCGGAGCCCACACGCCCCCCGACCTGCCCACCTGCCTGCTCCCCCTAGTGGTTCTGAGCAGTGGGGCACCGAAGAAGCAAGCCACTCCCGTATCACATGCCCTGCAAGGGGCATAAGGACACTTTGCCCATTTCAGTATCTTAACATCTCTGAAAGCTGCTTCCGATTTTGAGAGTCTGTGTATTTCAAGCTTTATGTTTCTAGAGAACTATTCATATAACTGTTTGTAGTTCTCTTTATCTTCTGCCAGTTCAGTGAAGAGTTCTAAGCATTTTTTGACTACTTTTTTCCTAGTAACTTTCAAAATGGTGTTTTGCTGCAACATCTCGTGGAAAATCTTTAGAGGAAGATCCTCTGAGTCCACCACCTCTTTAATGAAGTTAAATATTCAGGTATTAGCTCCTCATAGTTTTCCATGATGAAAACTCTGTGTACATAGAACTTAATGTCATTTTTCTTTTTGATTTTAAATAAGTCTAAAGGAGCATGTCTTGGGACAAAAACAAGAGCTCTGAACAATAATATTTCTTGACATATAAAAATTATCTGAAATGCAAGTTTCTGTGTCTATGAAGAATGTTTTATTGAAACACAGTCATGCTTCTTCCTTTATTTTTTATTAGAGAGAATTTTGCTTTTGCTGCTGCTGCCCAAGCTGGAGTGCAATGGCACAATCTCAGCTCACTGCAACCTCTGCTTCCCAGGTTCAAGCAATTCTCCTGCCTCGGCTTCCAGAGTAGCTGGGATTACAGGCACCCACCATCATGCCAGGCTACTTATTTGTATTTTTAGTAGATACGGGGGTTTCACTGTGTTAGCCAGGCTGGTCTCGAGCTCCATCTCAGCCTCCCATATGCTGGGATGACAGACGTGAGTCACTGCACCCGGCCATGCCTCTTTCACTATTTTCTATGGTTCCTTCTACACTACAACATTGATTTCAGCAGTTGCAATGGAGAAATTTGGCCAGAAAAGTTGAAAATATTGACTATTTTGTCATGTAAGAAAAAGTTCACGGATCCCTTGCCTACAACACTTATCAGGAAAACATTGTTTATATTTAGTTGGGCATATAAAATTAATATGTTATTATTTTACACATATATAACAATTATTGTCAAAGAACCTTGAAGGATAAAAAAAATAGGACAAAAATTTGGGCATTGAATTATGCCTCAAAACTAGCAATCATTAAAAAATGAGAACAGCTAACAACAAAAATATGAGTATTGATTTTATATGCAATAGCATTTCAAATAAAGGATCAGATCAATGTTGAAATATATGAGGAAAATTTCATGCAGAGGAAATAGTTGTGCTTTTAAGGCTGGGATCTTTCGGTTAGATGTAGGAAGGGAGAGGTGTGACTTCATTTTATAGCAGGAAACTAGAGGAAAGGCAAAGAGGCTGGGTGCCATTGGTCATGCCTGTAGTCACAGCCTTTTGGGAGGCTGAGGCTGGAGGAATGTTTGAGGCCAGAAGTTTCAGGTTATAATGAGCTATGATTACACCACTGCACTCTAGTGCAGGTGTTAGAGCAAGACCTTGTCTCAAAAAAAAAAAAGAAAAGGAAAGAAAAGAAAAAAGAAATAAAAGAAAAGAAAAAGAAGAAAGAAAAAGGCAAAGTGGTGATGATTAGTGTATGAGAAGACATAAATGTAGCCGCAGACTCTGGTGAAGAGAAGACAATGATGTACATGCCCAGATACAATTGTCTTGCCCATGTTGTATGTAGTTTTGGTCCTGCGGTCTCAAAAATAAAATTCTTTTAAACTTTAAGACTAGGTCCCCATGTGCCTCAAGAGCTTACCAATTTGGTTTCGTTTTTGTGGTTCAAGAAACATTTTCTTAAATGCACACTCCACCCCCACTCCTCCCACCGACATGGTCTGTTTTCTTTAACCTCACAGCCAAATAGCTAAATGCTATTTGAGACAGACCATGTTGGTTGGTGGGTGGCGGGGGGGGGGGCGGGCAGGGGTGGAGTGTGCATTTAAGAAAATGAATCAACCCTGCCATTAAAAAGGCTCACAAGACTGAGTTCTCATCTGTCTTCCACCATATGAAGACACAGCAAGAAGGCCCTTATAAGACGCTAATACCCTGATCTTGAACTTCCCAGCCTCCAGAATCATGAGAAAGAAAGGTGTATTTTATTTCTTTATATATTACCCAATCTGCAGTGTTCTGCTATAATAGCACAAAATAGACTAAGACAACCTTTTACATTGCCTATTTCAGAAAATTGAACCAAAATCTATTGTGTTTCAAAAACCAAGAAACCTCCATTTTTGCACTAAATCCCTGGGTCTAAGATTCATGTTAACATTCAAAAAATATTTTGTTGCTTAGTATCCCCCTATCTGTTCTTTACATGCTAATTTCTAGCTTTCTGCATGATACTCTCATTTTTTTCCCAATTGAATTTTTCCTTTTATTTCTTACTGTTTTCCCTCCCCTCAGGCACATGCTTGCCTAATCAATCACCCCTGTTCTATTCCTGTTGTAATAGCCTTTCAAACCTAAGAATATGATCATGCCATTAACATGGTTTTGAAATTGCCCTGTTCATTCCAATAATTTCATTTTGGATGTAGGATAAACATTTAAAACATGTACATGGCTTGAAGCCCTTCATGGAATCTCTATTGAGTCTCCTCTCCTCCCTTCCTTCCCTCACAGTTTATACTTCACTCTTCCTCACTCTGGCAATGCCACACTTTCTCATAGTTCTGTACAATTATAGTTGTTTTCCCAGGACAATAAAGATCCCAGGTCCTTTGATTTTCTTATTTGCCTGAAAGAAAATCTGTCTTCTGGCTTGACTTCAAATCCTGTATTTTCTGTTGAGTCCACTGGGATTTCTCCAGATAAACCCAAATAAAACTGCAATAATGTTTCATGCTTATTAAAAATATACATTGTATAGAGCTTTCATGTTAATTTCTAATCTGCTTATTTTGTATATTTTTCACCAGATGTAAGCTCTTGAAACTTGTTTGAAAGGCATATTCTTCCCTCTCTTATGATGATATACATTGTAGTGCTGCAATTCAGCTTTTAATGTAGGAAAAATAACCTTAGATGATGAACATGAGATCCTTAGATCCACCAAACTTCATCATTGCCATTATCTTTAGCAGGAATAAGATCTATTTCAGTGCTTACTATGCCAGTCATTATGTGAAAAACATTCATAAAATTATCTCTTTTAATACTTGTACCATTTTTCAAATTAGATAATGATAGATTCCCTTTTTATAGATGATAAAGCTGAATCAAGAGATTCTTCAGGTTGCCTCCAGAGTCCATATTCTTAACATTAAACTGTATTTTCTGAATCCAATTTTAAGGGCAACATAACTTCTCCAATTTTGTTACTGTCTAATCTCCACAAATAACAAAATTATTTGCTGCTTTACTTGAATTTTCAATGCTAATCACACAGTTTCATGATGCAAGAATATGGGCTTCTGTCATCATACGTGAAAGACACATAAGCATTTTATTAGACAGCATAGTTGGTCCAATTAAACTATGCTGAATTGACAAATTACAATGTGCAATTGTAATTGCCGTTCAGCACATTACATAGGCTAAATGTGATCTTATTCTGTGATAACAGAGGAAACATGACATTCATATTATGAGAGGTGATCATCTACCTCTAATTGCTGTGGATTAGACTCCATATAGAGAACTACTCTCTATATGGAGAGTAATGGATGTAATAGGTTCAGTAATGGATGTAATAGATTCAAAGACATATAAAGCAAATGGATTAAAAGGAAAAGGAAACTTAACGGAAGAGAATTTCAAATACAGCAAATTTACAATAAAAACAAAAGATACTGGAGTATTTTACTAGAATGGACAAAGAGTTGCTTTCCAAGTATTTGAAGAACATTTCTGTGGAAGAGAAACTGTATTTTGATTTGATTTTTTTATTTCCCTATAAATTAGAAATAGACTTAGTGGTTGAAGCAAGGATGTCCTGAGATGAAATGATAGCATGCAGACTCATGGACTTCACCAGAGCTGGAAGTGACCAGGCGTATCTCAGAAGGAGGTTTAGTGGGGATGTTACAGAGTTTAGTTATTAGAAGAATATTTGGACTACAAATTTCAGATCTACCCGTCCTGTTTTTCTGTGATGTTGAAATCATATGGCTATTGACTTATTAAATTTTCAAATTTATTAAGCATTCTGTGTATACTTCATTTGTAATTATGTACTTCAAAACAGGAATCAAGGGAGTTTACTGCTTAAAAAAAGGTGAAGTGTGTCTTCCAATGTAGAGACTTTGATAAGTGCAATGCCTTGCCATGACATGCAAGATCACTTCCACATTTTAATGTCAAAACTTGATCTATTGCAAAGCCAAGTGAATTGTTATTCAGAGAAATGGAAAATGTATCTAAAAGTGTCCCCATAAATCTGTTACCAGATTGCGGTTTACACCAGACTTTAAACATTTAGAATGATGAAAAGTAAGCATCATAAAATGATCTAAAATTATATCGAATCTATCAGAAGAATCCTTCATAGTATAATGTGAAATGGACATGCTTTTATAGCACTATCAATTTTGTGCTGAGTTTAAACATAAAAAATACTTTTTGGCAATATTTTCATATTAGTAAATTATTTTCAGGGGAAACATTTTAAAATAAAAAGAAAATGGCAAAATAATTTTTAATATCAGAAGATAATTTGATAAAAGAAAGCCATAAAATGAAATACATATGATTATATAATATGAAAGTTGCCAGAGAAAATAGTTTCTTTTTCAAAGTTCTCCTCAGATAAAAATTTCAATCAGAACTAATGTTATTAAAATTGAACCTGATTAAAATTCTTCTGAACACCTGGATGGGTCAATTACTATCAGTAAGACTGTGTGGAATTCTATACTTCAAATTCTTACCTGACTCAGCATAATAGAATTTCAAATACAAATCATATTGTTTGTAACAGGAGATGATTTTATGCTTTAAAATGCTACTATATGGGTAATAGAGAATATTTTTATATTAACCAAGTAAAATATTTAATTTATATCCAATAGTAAAGTTAAAAAAAGCTTAAAACATTTGCTTCATTCAAATTGACTAAATTGCAACTTCCAAGTAGACATCACTGCCTCCTCTGTGTCCTGACAATTTTACTTCATTTTCAAAAATGTGAATATGGGTTGACAAATGTTCTCTACTATCTTGGAAAAAGTTGTGGCTACCCTTGAGAATTAGTTATTCTTTTTTAGTGACTGAATCCCCATGAGGTCTTTGACTTTCTAGTCATCTGTACTCACACAGTACCTTCCACTGTTTCACACTGAATACTAAACTCATAATATTTCAGAGACTAGGATACATTTCTAGATGACAGAATTGTGGTATACAATTCTTAGATTATAACAATAAAGAAATTGAAAGACCATTAACCAGTGCATGTTCATCCCTTGCATACAGAGTATAAACCAAGTGTAGGCTTGTGAGTAGCTCCTACATAGAGAATTTAGTATCACATAAACAATCACTTCCTCTCCACAGACATAAAAATCACTGTGGCTACAGTCTCTATCTCAAGATGCTGTACTGGTAATCTCTACTCATCTATTGTAGTTACTTTAAAAAAAAATCTATTACCTATTCCAGCTCTAGAACTTGAGGGTTCAGTGTAGGCTAAAAAGAATAGACAACAAAACTTGGAAATACATTAAGAATTCTTAGGAAATAGGAATATTGCTAAACTTTTATATTGTTTTAATATTGATTAGCCTCTTTTTTTGTCAATTACAGTAGACTTCAGTTAAGGAACAAACATTGGGAAGGAGAAATCAGAAAGTCTCTTACTTTTCAGTGAAGTCGATTTGCTGCTTATAATAAATGTGATGAACATAGGACTGCATGTATATTTTTGGCATCATGATCTATATTCTTTTAGGTATATATCCTGTAATGGAATTGCTCATTTGAATGGTAACAGTTGTACGTTCTTTGAGAAATCTCCAAACTGCTTTCCACAGTGCTGCACTATTCACAATAGCAAAGACATGGAATCAACCTAGTTACCCATCAATAGATTGGATAAAGAAAATGTGCTATGATACACTATGGAATACTATGCATCCAATAAAAAAAGATGAAATCATATCTTTTGCAGCAACATGGATGGAGCTGGAGGCTGTAATCCTAACTGAATTCACACAAAAATGAAAAACCAAATACTATATGTTCTCACAGTAGGTGCTAAACATTAAGCACCCAAGAACACAAAGATGGAAACAACTGATACTACGCACTACAAGGCGGGGAAGGATAGAGGGGGATTGGGTTGAAAATACCTGCCAGGCACTATGCTTGCTATCTGGGTGTAATATACTCATGTAACAAACCTGCACATGTATCCCCTGTCTCTAAAATAAAAGTTTAAATAAAAAAAGTCCTAAGTACTAATGTTATGCAATTGTAATTGTTAACATTTATTTAGTGTTTTCATGAATGTGGAGTAAAGGAAGTGGAAGGTTACAATTACAAAATAATTGATAAAAAAGAGAAAATAATTTTTATGAACGCAATGAACAGCTCATTCATAATTCAATGGGTTGAGTTATAGAGCACCATGGAAAGTCCCCACATAATATTAACATCATCATAAAAGACATATAAGAAAATTTTAGACTTAGAAGAAGATGTACATTAGGCAACAAAAAGCCCTCAGAATAGTGAATATTTATTTAATATAAATAAAATACTCAATTAGAGAAACAATTTTTTATAACTAGAGCTTAGATCCACTTCAGAAAATAGTTGTAAAACAAATGATATTTCTTTCTTCCTTCAAAAATAGTTTTGAGTGTTATAAAATTTATTAAGAATTAGAGTAAACTTTACATATACATAATCTAAAATACTTTTATGTTATAAATGAAAGTAAAAATGTAGTTATGTCTTGATGCTAGAAACTTTAAGGGAACTCAAATATGCTGCTTTGTGGTTACTTTTTTTTGCTCTCCTCCTCAGAGCAGTGAACATCTAAATATATGCAGTCTGTGTTTCTACCCTAACATTTCTGGTAATTTATAACTGAGAAGATGACTTTTTTTTGTGATAATAATTGTCAACACAACTTTGTAAAAATCAGGCCTTGGAAATGCAATACTTTAGAGAAATCCCTTTGATCTGAAAGTAATGTTATTGAGCTGTAAGTTATTTTACATTATACATAGGTACTTATATTTCATTATATGAAATAAACTATGCACTTGTGTGTTTTTTAAAATTGGAAGTTAAAAGAATCTATTCAAATATTTTTAGTAGAATGTCAGAAATACTTTCTAAAATGATATAGTTAGTTAATTCTCTCTGTGAACTCAAAACCCCATGAATTTTCAAGTTATGTCCAGTTGTATGGAAATGGCCAATTCCCAATGTCTCCTTGGCATAATAAATCAAATTCATTAGATGGAAACTCTAAACTAAAATAATTCTAAAGGGCCCTATAGACTCTCTAAAGGTGCCCCTTACTCACCACTAAAATATAACCGACTTTAGAATAAAGCACTTTAATATACTTTGCTGCCATCACCATTCACTAGAGAATTACAGCCACAGAAATGAGGGCCTGTTTTAAGTGCTTCTTACTCATAGCTCACTGACAATTTAAAAAATTTGTGTAATACCATAAAACAGTCAATGGAAAATCAAAACATCATATACACAAAGCTTATTTTCCTACAGCAAAACAAATATGCTTTTACTATAGACAACAAATACTTTTACAGCTAGCATTTCATTCAAAATTATATGGAAGCATCTTGCTTACTGGGTAAGACATCTAGCTGTTTTTCACTATTATATTTTTTATTGGCTTGATGGGGGGCAATTGACATACAACCAACTGCATATATGTAAAGTGTTAAGAAGATATTTGACAGATATCAGCACTATGATAATAAATACGTCATATACGTCACCTGCAAAAGTTTCTTTGTGCCACTAAGTAATCCCATTTTCCTATCCCCATTCCACTTCACCTTTAATCCCAAGAAATTTGATCAGTTTTCTATCACTATAGTTTACATTTTCTAGAAATTTACATAATTGAAATAAAATGGCATGTACTCTCTATCTTCCTTCACTCATAGTAATTATTTGAGATCCATATAGAGTAATATAGTGATGTGTTACAATAGTTCATTATTTTCTGTTTATAGGCACATCATTGCTTCTACTTAGGGTTATTGCAAATGATATTGCTGTAACTATCTATGTACATGTCTTTGTAGAGCATGTGTTTTTATCTATGTTGGGTAAATGCTGAAGAGCTGGATAATATGGTAGACACATATTTAACTTTTAAAGAACATGCCAAAATGTTTTCCAAAATGATTTTGCCATTTTGCATTCCATCAGCAGTATAATAAAGTTACATTTTCTCTACCTCCTCAATGATTGATAGGGTCAGCTATTTTAATTTTAACCATTCTAATTTGTGTGCCTTTGTATCTCATTGTGGTATAAATTGGAATCTCCCTTAAAAATGTTGTCTAATATATTTGTCCATATTTGTGGTTGTTTCAGTCAGGTAGATAAATCTTGTCCAGTTCCCTCCATCTTGGTCAGAAATATTCAACCTTGACTGTATTTTCTTCTCTACAATCTCAATGATATCCTTCTTTGAATCATTACAATTACAGTGTAATCAGGCTTTGTGCTTGGAAGCAATGAAAATGAATCCTTAAGTTCTAAGAAAGCAGACACTGTTCTGCTCATTGTCATATCTCTTACTCAGGACATTTTCTGTGAGAGTAACCACAAACACTACATTAACTATTAAAATATAGTGAAAAATACATTAAATAGATGTTCTAATAGTATTTATAAACTTAATTATAATTAATGTATGTTATAATTAGTAGCATTAAAAAATTATAAGGCATATTATTATATTGAATATATGCACTAGTTATGTTCAATGAGGAATGTCTGCATTATTAAAGATGTTTTATCATATAAAGGATTTGATTGTTATAGTAATATACTAATACTATGATATACAATGCTTTGTGTAGTCACAATGACTCCAATTTTCTTTTTAAATAATTGTACAGTTCACTCTAATAACAGGCTTTAGGAGCACAGAGCTTGCATTGACTGAGTCATCATTTAACACTTTTTTTTTTGTTTTTTACTTCTTTCATAAATAAAATTATTAGTAAAACTTCTTTTGGAGTTAAATGGCCTTTATCCAATTTTAAGAACCCCAATACATTTAAAATACGTTAAGTATTTTGTGTTATCATTTTAATATAGAGTTGGAATACATGCAAGGAAATGCCTATTCCATTGGAAGTAGTAGTTACATCAAATTAACCATACTCAATCATTCTTTAAAGAAGAAAACAGAACATCACTCTGATCTACAATTATTTTCAAATATAAATTGGTGATTTTCAGCCACAAGGAGTGGGATAGTTTCTGCTTTTCTTATTAATTAATTTTTTAAAAGTACTTAGTGTAATTTACAAATGGAGCATGATGTTGTTAGAAACTCCATCAAAACGTTGTATACTTTTCACTTAAACATTTTTTGTTCTTCTAAAAATTATTTTAAACATAGTACATCAATGAAGAAAAAATATACTAGACCTCATTGTCAATTATGATAGGCAGTAATTTTCAGAAAATATTGTAGAAACAAAGAAAATATTAAACACTATTGAGCTCAAGATTATCACAGTGGAATCTTTATTTCATACACACACATACTGGAATTGTTTTCTGTAGAGACAAAGAAAAACAAAATTCTTTTTCCTGAATGCTTTACTGTGTACCCTCAACAATACCAATCAATGCATAGAATAGAATGGAGGCCAGGAACAATGGGGCAATACAGGAGAGTATAGGTACTCACCAGGTTTCCTGAATGTGTAAAGTAAAAAGAGATATGCAAAAGTCAGTGGAAAGATATTTCTATTTGTGTGTGTGTGTGTGCACTCACACATACCCACACAATAGTGCAGACAGCCAAAAACAATGAGGAAAAAATATCGATCAGTTTCAGTTTCTTGCAGCCTAAAAGGTTGTTTAACCTTAGGGAATAAAAATTTAGGTCCTAATGGGGAATCTGTTTTTACTTGGATTCCTAAGTGCAACAGAGAAAACTGAGCAGAACACACAAGGCCATAAACAGTAGGAATTTTGGTTTCTGAAATAAACAGGTCTGTGGGCCTTTGTACATAGAAAACAATTCCTGAAATTATTGGTAAAAGTATTACATACAAATCATATTATTTCAGCAGTCTTTTTCAATGGTTGTCAAGTCTACAAAGTCTCTGAATGAACATTATCAGTAAAGATTATATATATGTAAACCAAAAGTAAAATTTTACCCCTGCTCACCCAACCATATGAATAGACTTCCTCCTCAGCCAGGTCACTCTTAAAATTTAACTGGAGAGATTGTTTCAGGCCATGACAGGAAGTGGGTGTTGGACATCCCTCATTATGTGTTTCCAGCCTTAACATCAACATAGACTTTAAGTTGAATAAGAAACACTTTACAACCTGTTCTCTCTGAAGCCTGCTATCTGATGGCTTCCACTGCAAATAAGAACTTTTTTCTCCATAACTTCTTATCTTAACCCAGACATTCCTTGCTATTGATCCCAGGTCTTTATAGAAACTCAACCAATTTTCAACCAGAACATTTTTAAGTCTACCTATAAGCTGGAAGCCCCCTGCTTTGAGAAGTCCCGCCTTTCTGGATCAAGCTATTGTATTTCTTAAATGTATATGATTGAAGTCTCATGTCTCCTTAAAATGTATCAAACCAACTGCACCCAGACCAACTTGGGCACATGTTCTCAGGATCTCCTGAGGGCTATCATGGGCCATGGTCACTCATTTTTGGCTCAGAATAAACCTCTTCAAATATTCTACAGAGTTTGACTATTTTTGTCAATATATAAAAGGACCATTGTTTAATTAATAAACCGATGGTGAAATAAGAAGACTAAATACGTGAAAGCAGTATACTGGCATGGACTGAAATGATGCAGTCAGTGTGGGGCTTACAACAAGGCTATGGTGATATGAGAATATGAATCACAACAAACTTGTAGGCATATATTGCAAAGGACTCTTTTTCTTTGGAGAAAAAATGGGGAAAATTATTAGTTTGTCTTGAATGCATAATAATTTTATATTTTTATTGTATAAATAAAATAATACCCCTCCAGAATAATAATCCCCCCCAAGATTTCCGTATCCTAATCTTTAAACTTGACATAGCATAGGAGACTTCTGTAGATCTGATTAAAGATGCAGACTTTGAGATGGGAAGATTATTGTGAATTATCTGGGTGACCTATATGGAATTACATGAGTCCCAACTCTGATCAGAGGGAAACGTGACTATAAAATAATGATCAGAGGGATATTATGTTTCTGGCTTTGAAGATGGTAGAAGTGATGAACCAAGAAAATTTGGTAATCTGTAGAAGATGAAAACGGCAAGGAGGTGGGTTATCCTCTAGAACCCCTAGAAAAGAACATGAGTCTGCTAACACTTAAATTTAACCCACTGAGACTATGTCAGATCTCTGACCCACATAAATGTACAATGATAACTTTACATTGTTTTAAGCCACTAAATTTGTGGTAACTTGCTATGGCAGCAATAGCATATTAATAAAGCTTATCCATAAACTTAATTTAACCTCATCATATAATAAACTATATTAAACTGTTATTACATATAAATTCAGACTTCTTCAACTAAAATTAATGATGCTTTTTTTTTCTAGACACAGTTTCATTGTCATCTCGGCTGGAGTGCAGTGGAGCGATCTCAGCTCACTGCAACCTCTGCCTGCCGAGTTCAAGCAAGTGTCTGCCTCACCCTCCAGAGTAGGTGGGATTATAGGTGCCCACCACCACACCCGGTTAATTGTTTTTTTTTTTTTTTTCGGTATTTTTAGTAGAGACAGGGTTTCACCATCTTGGCCAGGCTGGTTTTGAACTCCTGACCTCATGATCCACCTACCTCAGTCTCTCAAAGTGCTGGGATTACAGGCATGAGCCACTGTGACCAGCTAATGATGCATTTTCAAATCTAAGAACGTAATAAACATTAGCGATAACTGAAGCTAGACATCTGCACAATTAAGTCCTAGCCATCACTAACTTTAAAGGGTAAAAGTTGGTATGTTGTACTTTGGAGTGCCACTATAACAAATTACCACGAATTTAATGAATTAAAACAAAACCTATTTTTAATGTATAATCTCCATGGGCAGGAGGTCGAGAATAACCATGGCTCCATGGGTCTCTGCTTAGAGTCTTGCAAAGCTAAAGTAAAGATTACTGCAGGGCTATGCTCAGGTGTCAGTTTCCTTGTTGCTTGTTCATCTCAGCTTCTAGAGATCAACTTTATTATAAGCCCCTTGGCTATTTTGTTCACTTTGTGCTGCTATAACAGACTCACAGACTGGATAATTTATAATTGACAGTTCTGGAGGCCAGGAAGTTCAAGATCAAGGGACTGGCATCTGGTGAGAACTTTCATGTTGCATCACCTCATGGCAAAAAGGCACAAAGAGGGCACAAGAAAGAGGAAAGAAAGTAAATCTCATTCTTTTATAAGGAACTCACTGCCAAGATAATAAACAGTTTCTCGATAACAGTATTAATCTATTCATGAGGGCATAGCCCTCAAGGCTTTATCACTGCTAAAAAGTTGACCTTCCAACATTTTTGCATTGGAATTAAATGTCTAACACATGCTGTTTGGGGGTCACGTTCAAACCACAGCATTCTGCTTCTGGACTTCCAAATTCATGTTTATCTCACATGCTAAATATATTTATTCCAAAGTTCGAACTCCAGATTCTCATCTAAATCAGATACAGATAAGACCCAAGGCATGATTCATCATGAGGGAACCCAGTCCCCTCCAGCTGTGAGCCTGTGAAATCAAAGCAAGTTATCTACTTCCAAAATACAATGGTGGGACATGCATAGGATAGATGTATTTATTCCAAAGGGAGGAATATGTATGAAGAAAGGAATAAAAGGTTTCAATTACGTCCAGAACCCAACAGAACAGACATTAAATCTTAAGACTCCAGAATAATCTCCCATTCTGTGTGCTGCCTCCTGAACACACTGAGGCAGAGCTGGGGAACCTCAGGCTGTGGACAGCCCTGTACCTATGGTATTGCTGGGCTTAGACCATGCAGTAGTTTTTATGAATTAGAGTCTCCTGCCTGTAGCTCCCTGAGGCTGATGTTGCATGCTGGTAGCTTACAGTGCTGGGGATTCTATGGTGGTCTTGCTCCCATGGCTCCACTAGGCATTGCCCTAGTGGGAACTTTATAACGTGGCTCCAGCCTCATGTTTCTGCTTAGCATTGCCCTAGAGTGGGCACTCTTTGGAGGTTCTGCCCCCAAGACAAGTTCCTGCCTCAGTCTCAGATGGTTCCCAACATTCTTTGAAGGCCAGGTGGAGGAAGTCAGGCATTCAGAACTTCTGCATTCTATGCACCTGCAAAAGTAGCTCCACAAAGACTCCAACAAGGTTTCTACCTTGTACCAACCAGAGCAGCAGGTTGAGCTGCACCTGGTCCTGCTTGGGCCCCTGCTGAGGCAGCTGAGGAGCACTGCATAGAAATGCATGAAGCAGACACTTGATGCAATGCAAGACAGCAAATGCTGAGGTTCCCTGGATCATCCTATGCCTCTCTTTTGATATATTTTCTTCCCCCCAGGCCTTGGTACTCAGGCCTGTGATTGGAGGGGCAATATGTTTACTCTTCCAAGTCCCTTTGGAATAATTCTTTTATTATCCGGATGAATACCCATTGGCTTCATTTGATTCATTGCAATCTCCTTATCAAATGGTCACTTGGCCACACCCTTGATTTTCCCTCTTGAAAATGCTTCTTCAATCTCTACTATACAGCCAGACTGAGAATGTTTCACAAGCCTGAATTCTGTTTTCCTTTTAGTTATAAATTCTGTCTTTAAATCATTTTTTTCACACACTACTATTTGCAGTTGAAAACCACACAGCATCCTGAATGCTTTTCTGCTTAGCTATTTCTTCTGCCAAATATCTTAGTTTATCACTCTAAGATGCAGTCTTTCTTAAAGCCCTAGTGCACTGATACAATTCAGCTAAGCTCTTTGCCAACATGTAATAAAAATGGCATTTTTTCCAGTTTCTAATACCTTCTCCCTAATTTTCATCTAAGCCCTCATCAAAATGGCCTTTACTGTCTATATTTCTACCAATAATTTGGTCATGACCACTTAAATCATGTCTTAGAAGGTCCAGACTTTCCCTACAGTTATTCTCTTCTGAGCCGCCACCAGAATTGCCCTTAGTGCTGCTTCTATGACAATGTGGGCTTTTTCTAGTGTGCCCTTCCAGATTCTCTCGGTCTCAACCCATCACCCAGATCCAAAGCTGCTTCCACATTTTCAGGGATTTGTTACAGCAACACTCACTCTCCAGTCCCAATTTTCTGTCTCAGTCCATTTTGTGTTGCTCTAATAGAATACTACAGACTGGGTAATTGAACAGAGATTCGTTTTAACAGAAATTCATTGGCTCACAGTTCTGGAGCCTGGAAAGTCCAAGATCAAGGGATCAGCATCTGCTGAGGGCCTTTTTGTTGCATTGTCTGACGACAGGAGGGCAAGTAAAGAGCAAAAAAGGGAGAGAAAGCAGCGCTACACTCTTGCTTCTATAAGAAACCCATTACCATGATAAGGAACACTGCTGCAATGAAAGCATTAATCTTTCTATTAAGGTGGGACTCCTCAACCTAGACTTCTCTTAAAGATCTCCCCTTTCAACAGCTGCATTGGGTATTAAGGTTTGAATACTCCTCAGACTGTTAGGAGGCACCGTTTAGAGCCAGAAAAGCTAAAGATGCAACCTTTACCTTGCTAAATATTTTATTATTGCTAACTAAAACCTCATATATTGTTCAATGATGCTTCATGTCTATGAACAAAGTGATAGGATATAAGCCTATTCATTGCTATGTTTGAAGTGGAAGTAGAAAAATAGGTAATGAATAACGTGGCAGATATTTGTGAGGATAGCAACATACAGTTTTCATTAAAGGTCAGAGATTATATAACACTAGAAAAGGAAAATCCATAATAACAATAGATTTTGAAAAACAGTTGTCACTATTCATTTAGAAAAATTCTGTCAAGTACACAAATTTACAATTGAGTATATTTGTTTATAAGCTGGCATAAAATTGAAGTTGTCATGTTCAAAATAAGGACAGAAAAATACAGTGATACTTGTTCATAAAAACAACTTAAATAAAAACCATTTTGCCTGTTAGTCTGGCAATTTTCTGTCTCTGGTTCCTATAAACTGTAGAAAAAATTAGTTTGAATATTGCTGGTTTTTAAAATTACTCTGAGAATGCAGTAATGAATAATTTATTTTCCAAGAGGCAGCATTTCCAAAATGACAGGGCACCTATTTGTATAAATGTGTGATGTCTATTTCTTCATATTGTACACAATAGAATTCCTGGATCACAATAAATTCTAAATCATCTTCCACTTGCATACCTCTTAGAGCCATCTTAACATGATTTCCAGAGCAATATGTACTCAATGTAATCCTTTAATGGGAGCACTTGTCTTTATGTTCCCATTCAATTCTAGTGTTTGTGGCTGGTATAAGGATGTCCTTATAGCAGTCCAGCTGTGAAGGAGGCACAACTCTGGGTTGGCTGGTGACCTATATAGGGTTTCTATGCAATGCAAAACAACTATGTATATTTTGAATAACCATTTTTTTTTCTCAAGGATGCAGTGAAAGTTGCATTTAGAGAACACAAATTTGGGCTAGACAGAAACGTAATAAACCATTAAGGCAGTCCTCACCATTTAAACCCTGAATAGTTGTGGTGGGTGGTGATATGCTGTTGCAAAAATGCATCATTTGTGCTTCTATAGGAAAATGGAGAGATTGAGCCTGTGTGATATAGATTTTTTTTTTTTCAAAATGACCCATATATTTTTTTAAAATTCTGCGATGGCACACATATGGTCTTTGGGTCCATGACTTTGAGAGAGTTTATGAAACCCATTTCAGAAGTTAAGTTAAATGGGAATTAAAAAAGAAAATTCAAGTGCTGCGCTAGTTACTGATTGGCCTGTGGAAATAATTTCACAGTTGGATGGATGGACCCTCCAATTTTTAAAAATCCTAACCAAAACATTTTCCAGCATTATTAAATAAGATTCTGTTGTGAATGTTTTCTTCACATAGAAGGTCTGCCATCATATATGGGCAGCTGTGGGGACATTCATTAATCACTTTTTCAATGAAAGTAAGTTGAGACAGAAACTGTGTGTTCGAGCTTCCAACAATACAAATTGAACAAATGGCCAAGAAGATTGTAAAATAATGCTGTCCATCATGACACAGAAGTCTGTATCTGTAAAAAAGAGGGTCACTTCAGAGTGTGGAGAGGGAGTTTGCTTGTTTATGAAGTTGATATCAGGGCATATAGTCTCAGAGATTTCCAAGATTCCTCAAAGATTTCCAAGGTTCATCAAAATTTGTAAGAGCATGAGCATGAGAAAATGAAGCCAGAAATGAGGATATTATGTTCACAATTTGGGCTAGCACCATCAGTGACTACAAAATCATTTGCTTAATCATTATCAGATGAAAATTTGCTGACATGTCAAAGAATTATAAAATCATATTCTAATGATCAATATCCCTTAATGAATATTAATTTGATAGGTTAATAATGTCTATCAAATCATATTATTAATGATTAATATCTCTTCTTTTTCGCATCACTTAACATTTACCTTCTTCCTTCCAGGGAACTGTTCCATTGTCTATTTTTATAATAAGAGATTTTGATATTTGATCCATGGGTTAAATCGTACCTTTATTACAGATGAAATTGGATTATCTATGGTGCTACGTGAGGTTTTTTTATTATTCTTTTGTCTCAGGCAAGGCAACAATCTGGAATAACAATGCTAGACACATTGAGATTTTCATGTAAAAAGGACAAGTATTTAAACGGCAGGGCTAGTGTGGCTGTATGACCCAGAGAGCTAGGACTTCGGGCTATGGTGCACTAATTTCATCTTCAAATGTGGCACCCTTCATACTGGATTGCTTTCTTCAGTCATAGGATGACATTTCCCATCCATAGATCACTCAGTACTGTAAACTAATTCAAGCTCTTCCATTTAGCAGCCTGGAAATAAGTATGGTTTGACGTAACTGAACAAAACAGAAGTGAAATCCTGGAGTCTATTTTAAATGAAAAGAGTTTAAGATCAGGTGTCAAGCTTTGACTAAAATTCTGGAAAGTGCATCATGAACAGACAATGCGTTTGGTAATACTATTTCCCTCCAGAGAAACTGAAAATACTTTGAACAGCACAGAAAATAATATCCCAGAACAAAGTCAAATTGCAAAAACAGAAGGTAACCAGGGGTCACAGACACAAGCAGAGAACTGAGCACAGAAAAAATTTTTAAAATCTACCAGTAGTTCTGCTTACTACTCAGTTCAACTTTTGATAGAGCAAACTTTTTGCACTTTGGCACATGGGCATCTTAAGGGCACAGTGCATCCTCTAATGCTCTCCCATTTTTGGTTTCTAAATATATATATATATATATATATATATATATATATATATATATATGGCTGTATCTTTTTGGAAAGCCTGATATTTGCCTTACTTAATATAGGATATTTCTTTCTCATTTTAAGTAATGCAAAGGTCTTTCAACACAACTAGTTTTATTCATGATGTTACTCCCAGGTGTATAGTATTCCAAGTGGGTTTTTCTTCTTATTGATAAATGTCCTGGCTTTTAGTTTGACCACTGAAACAGTGGGGAAGGCAGTCAATCAAAATGTACTTCTGTGCATTCAAATGAACCTTTTAGAATCATGAACAAGATTGAAATCTTTAAAAGGTCCTCACATGTTCACTAAGTGCAAAAGTGATTCATCTTTTTACCTTTATGTTGGCAGCAGTTATAAAATACATGCAATTAAAGTCTATAATGGCTTGTATTTCTATGGCATGTGCTGTGAAGTTATCCAAGAAATGATAGGATTGAAAAAATAGAATATACATACCATGCTGTGCAAATAAGATCTCCTAATAAATGAGTTTAGCACAATGCAATTTGGAAACATTCAACCGTCGAATATTTGTTTGTAATAACTGTTTTTCTGCCTTGGGACTGTGTTATCTACTAGAATAATGGAGGCAATACTTCTTTTTAATGGTCTTACTGATTTCTAATTTAAGTGAATAAACCTCTTTAGCAGAATTTTAAATTTGAAGAAGGGTGACGATTAAAACACTATCAGTAAGTGACAGATTTTAATTATTTTATGCAAAAGAAATGGCTACTATGTAACATTTTAAATTATTAATATTTTTATACTCACTACTTAAGGGTTATACTCATTACTTAAGGGTTCATTACTTAACCCTTTGTGTGGAGACATATAAACCTTACTCAGAGACTCCAAATAATACTCAGTTCTAGGAAGTCTATGTCACTGCAGGAAGAAAGGACTGAGAAAACTGAAACTAGAGGTTAATCTGATGAGGGCCACCAAACAACCTGCCCTGCTTGCTTTGGTCTCTAGTCTTTTGTTATTGTTATTATTATTTCCTATGTAGCTAAAAGCCACACCACTAAATGTTATAATTTAAACTTCACTGGCTTCCTTACAGATAATATTTCTGACATATGTGTCACCATGGTAACAGTAGCTTAAGATGCTTTTTCAGAAGCTTGGGGGCAGCTCCTGTTCAGTTTAAACCATTTGAGATAATTCAACTGGGCCTGCACAAATGCCCAATAGATGGTCTTTTGATCTCAGAGGGCTGAAAACTCCACCTCAGCTTATGCTAATGCTGCCATTTTCTGAATATGTGTCCCATGAAGAGTCAAGAGCCTTTATTGCACTTATGTAGATCACCAATTACTTCATTTTTTACAACTGTCAATCACCTTTCCCATGCATTAGGCCACCCCACTTCTCTAACCCACAAATATCCCTAAGCCCTATCTTCAAAAATGTGGATTTGAGAGCTGTTCTCCATTTGCTCGTTGAGATGCAATGTGAATAAACCTTTTATCTCTTGCAAAACCTGTCATAACAATGACTGGTTTACTGTGTACAGGAAGAACAAACCTGATCGGTTTTATGCAGAAATTCAAATGATCATAGAGAATACTGTGAGCAATTATACGTCAAAAAAATAAGAAAATGTAGAAGAAATGGATAAATTCCTAGATGCATAAAACCTACCAGGATTGAGCGATGAAGAAGTTAAACAACAACAACAACAAAAAACCTCAACTGTAACAATATCAAAGCCATCAGAAAAAGTTTCCCAACAAAGAGAAGTTCAAGATCTGATTTCATCACTGCTGAGTTTTATCAAACATTTAAAGAACTAATATCAATTCTACTCAAACTGCTCCAAAAAATGAAGGAGGAGGGAACACTTCCAAACAAATTCCACAAGGCCAATATTACCCTGATATTAAAATTAGACAAAGATACATTTAAAAAAAAGGAATATTGATGCAAACATTCTCAAGAAAATACTACTAAACTGAATTCAAAACAAGTTACAAATCATTTATTATGACCAAGTGAGATTTATCCCAGGGATGCAAGGATGGTTCATCATATGCAAATCAATCAGTATAATACATTTAACAGAATGGAGGACAAAAACCACATGATTATTTCAATTGATGCTGAAAAGGCATTTCATAAAATTCAACATCCCTTCATGATAAAAAAAAAAACCCTCAAAATACAGGTATAGAAGAAGAATACTTCAAAATAATAAAAGCCATATATGGCAGAGCCACAGCTAGTATCAGACCGAACAGGAAACTACTGAAAGCCTTTTCTCTAAGTTCTAAAACATGACAAGAATGCCCACATTCACCACTACTATTCAACATAGTGTTGAAAGTCCTAGCTAGAACAATCACACAAAAGTAAGAAATAAGCAGCATCCAAATTGAAAAGGAAGAAGTCAAATTATCCTCATTTGCAGATTATATAATCTTACTTTTAGAAAAACCTAAGCTTTCCACCAAAAAGCCATTAGAACTGACAACACATTAGGTAAATTTGAAGGATACAAAGTTAACATATAGAAATCGTAGCATTTCTTTAAGTAAACAGTGAACAATCTGAACAACAAATCAAGAAAGTAATCCCACTTACAATAGCTACAAATAAAATTAAATACCTAGAACTTAACTAAAGAAGTGAAAGAGCCCAACAATGAAAACTATATAACATTAATTCCAGAGATTGAAGAGGATACCAAAAATTAAAAGATATTCCATGTTATGAATTGGAAGAATCAATATTGTTAAACTGTCCACACTACTCAAAGCAATCTGCAGATTCAACGCAATCCCTATCAAAATGCGCATGGCATTCTTCACAGAAATTCAAAAAATTCTAAAAGTAGTATGGAACCACAAAAGATCCTGAATAACCAAAGCCATCCTAAGCAAAAAGAAAAAAACTGGAAGAATCACATACCTGACTTTAAATTCTACTACAGGGCTATAGTAATGAAAACAGCATGATACTGACATAGAAACAGACAGAGAGACCAGTAGAACAGAACAGAGAACCCAGAAATAAATTTATACATCTACAATGAACTCCTTTTTAACAAAGGTGCCAAGAACATGCACTGGAGAAAGGACAGCCTCTTCCAAAAATAGTGTTGGGAAAACTGTACACCCATATTAAAAAGAATAAAACTAGTTACCTATCTCTCAGCATACACAAAAAATCAAATCTAAATGTATTAAAGACTTAAAGATAAGACTTCAAACTATAAAACAGCTACAAGGAAATAAGGATAAACTCTCCAGAATGTTGGTCTGGGCAAAGATTTGTTGAGTAATACCCTATAAGTACAGGCAATCAAAGCAAACCTCAACAAATGAGGTCACATCAAGGGAAAAACCTTCAGCGCAGCAAAAAGAAACAATCAACAAAGTGAAGAGGCAACATCAGAATGAGAGAAAACATTTGTAAACTACCAACCTGACAAGGTATTAATAACCAGAATCTATAAGATGCTCAAACAGCTCAATAGGGAAAAGCTAATAATCTGATTTTAAAATGAGCCAAAGATTTGAATAGACATTTCTGAAAAGATAATGTGCAAATGGCAAACAGGCATATGAAAAGGTGCTCGACATCATTGATCACGAGAGAAATGCTAATCAAAACCACAATGAGATAACATCTCACCCAGCTAAAATGGTCTTTATCCGGAAGACAGGCAATAACAAATACTGGCGAGGATGTGGAGAAAAGGAAACTTACACTGCTGGTGGGAATGTAAATCAGTACAGTGACCATGAAGAATAGTACGGAGGTTCCTTTAAAAACTAAAAATAGAACTATCAAGTGATCCAGCGATCCCATTGCTAGGTATACACCGCAAATAAAGAAAATCTATATATCGACAACGAGCCAAGCACTCCCTGCAAACCTGAACTCCCATGTTTATTGCAAGACTATTCACAACAGGCAAGAATTGAAAGCAACCTAAGTGCCCATATGCAGATGAATGGCAAAGAAAATGTGGTCTATGTACAGAATGGTATATTATTTGGCCATAAAAATGAATGAGATCCTGTCATTTGGAACAACATGGATAGAACTGGAGGTCATTATGTTAAGTGAAATAAGCTAGGCACAGAAAGACAAACTTCACATATTCGCATTCACTTGTTAGAGCTAAAAATTAAAGCAATTGATTCCATGGAGATAGAGTAGAATGATGGAGATAGAGTAGAATGATGGGAATCATTGTTGGAGAGACGACAGTGGGGATGGTTACATACAAAAATATAGTTAGATAAAATGAGTAAGAGCTAGTATTTCATAGCAGAACAGGATGACTACAGTCAACAACAATTTATTGTACATTTTTTGAATAATTAAAATAATATAATTGGAATGTTCATAACAAAATGATAAATGCTTGAGGTGATGGATACCCCATTTATCCTAATATGATTATTACACATTTCTTTCATGTATCAGAATATTTCATGTACCCCATAAATATAGATACCTACGATGTACCCACGATTGTCTTTTAATAAAAACCCTAGTTTTCTCTCTCTCTTTTTTAAAAATCCTAGTATTAAGCCCACTGTCCAAGTCCTGTTCCAGTTTATGACTCCCTCCTGTTCATTTGAGTAAGATGATTGTCTATAACCTTAAGACTGTTGGGAAAACTTGATGCTTACAAAGATCACTTAGTTTTTTATGAGTCTGATTTGGCAGTGACTCCCTTTGTTCTAGCTCCTAGGAGCTGCTTCTATAGCTTTTGTCCCAGAATAAGAAGTTAAATGAAAAAGACCCACAGTTGACAGCCTGAAGGATAGAAAAAAACAAGTCAGAAATTCTTAGGTAACATAATAAATAAATATTTATTACCAGAGACTGATATTTAGGATTTTGTGCCAATGAAGGTGACTAGTACAGTAGGATATGTTTGAATAGGGGCCTCTTTTTAAGCAATTTATACGCAGTTTTGCATTTACAGTTTAAAAGTTCAAAGTGATAATTTTGTCTGAAAAAGTAGACCCTGAGAAGCATAATGACAGGATATCAAGAATCACAAAGAGTATGTAACAAAAATTCATGTTAAGGGCTGGCATAGTTGTCATTCCTTTCATAAAATTTTTCCTGAAGTATTTAATAGTTTTTCAATTAACATTTTAATTAATTTTTTAAATTTTTGTGGGTACATAGTACATGCATATATTTATGGGGTACATGAGATGTTTTGAGATAGTCATGTAATGTGACAATTTAATAACTTCTTGATAAGTATTGATTCTGTGGTTCAGAAAACTGTCTAATCTTTTCTACATAGTTTATTGTTCTTTCTTTCACCATTATGTTTCAATTAGCCATAATATTTCCCATAGCTATAATATAGATTTTTAAATGTTGCAAAGGTATGGTAAAGAAGAGCAAAACATCAGTACTCCCACAACACACACAGTAAATCTTTAACAGCAATTATCACTATTTAGGAGTGGGATTTAGGCTTATTTTCCAAAATAAATATTCTGTCACTTTCCTTTAAAGAATTATAAATATATTCAGCAAATGAATAATAAAACTGCTTTACTTTTATGCAAAATTTATTTTTCTTCTGCTGAACTGGTTTTGATGGATAAGTTGTGGTATTAAAGAATGGGGTTGACATGTGAAAAAAGGGTATTGCACAATTCATAAGAGTAGTAAATTTCTAGTCTTTCTGTATCAATTCAGATATAACTATCAGAAGTCATGTTCTTAACCTAGACTATCGCTTAGGAAGTTATAAAATCTGAGATTATGATAAATAACACGAGACCACACTACTGAAAAATGATTTCTAAGTAGTGCAATCAATGTCCACTTACAGGCTACAAAATTGTAGCCCATAGGGTTCAAAAATGTACTGTAAGCAATTTAAAATACAGCAATTTCATTACTGGAAGACAGCAGAAAGCTTCTTAGGGAAAATTCTACGATTTTGTTTGCTTATTTAAATCTTAGTTTTTAGTAAAACCACTAATATATCACAATCTCTTGCTCATTTTGTTTTTAAAGACTCCAAGCAGATAATTCACAGAGATTCAATGAGGTACAAACCCAGAGGCATTAAAATGGAAAGTGTCTATTTGTGCTAATCTTTTCCTCCTATATTCACCAAAAATGCTGACTGTTGTATATTATTAAAGATAAATAATGAGACTTTTCTACATCTAAATGACACTTTTCTGGGAAAAATTATATATATATATATATATATATATATATATATATTAGTTGTATAGAAAGTTATTTAAGTGACAATAGTTCAGAGGTACTTGTCATAGTTGATTAACCAGATAAATTCTACATGGAGAGGTAGAGAATTGAATGGGAATTTTAATGTACATATGCCCTCTTGCCAACATTAAATTTATCTCCTCTACTGACTTTCTTAATAATCTGATTTACATATCTGTTGCTTTTCTATTAGTACTTTTTGGATATTTATCATTGCAATTCTATTAAATCACTTGCAATGGCCTCTGATTGAAAGTGGGTATGAATCCTACAGGCTATTTTTGCAACTTAATTTATTGCTCTCTTTTCTTTTGTCTGGTTTCTTTCTAAATAGCCTTCAAAATCTCGCTAAAGCATCACAGTTTTCAAGTCATCTTTCTAGAAGATTAGCATGACCAAAAAAATTCTCCTTCATATTCTAATGATAACTATTCTTAACATATAACACAGCTAACTAGTGATAATCAGTAGTCTACTTGTGATTTTTCTTCACTAATCTTTAATTTATTCAGAAAAAACCTCTAAGATATTTAAATTGTCATTTTCTGGGAAAAATAAATTATGATATTTGAAAATAGTCACAAAATTAAATTTTACAGTAATAAAGCTAATCTCTGTAAAGAAATAATGGCATTCTGCATCTATCCAAGATAGAATAACAGGAAATGGATTTATTCTCCTGCTCTAAAGCAATATACAAAATATATCATAAAAGAGTTTTCAAGACACTGGGCACTAGCAAAATTAGCACAGTGATCTTGAGAGATGGAAAACAAATGAATGGAAGCTTATGATTATTCTGTGTTCCTGCCTTGATAGAGTTTCCAGACCGTTGCGAAGAATAAAAATTTAAGATAAAACTTAGAGGATGTCTTGAGTTTGGGTCTCAGAGTTAAGATACCAGAGAGACTATAACCCCTATAGTTCATAGTGCTGAGTACAGTAGAGAAGAGAGAGAAAAGGAGATGGAGAACGAATACTGGAAATCTGAAGAGAGTCACCTTCTATTACTTAGGAAAGTACTGACCATGAGAAAATTACTCAACTCAAGGCTGGGATCAAGGACGAAGGGAAAATACCTGACAGGTTATGGGGAATGGTATTCAGAACTCATGCACAACAAGGAATAGTATGTTTCCATCAACCACACAGAATGTATAATTAATGGATCACTGAATAGACCATTCAGTAGTCATTAGTGGAAAAACTGGTGACATTTGAGTAAAGTCTGTGGTTTTGTTAACATCACTGTATCAATGGTAATTTTTAAAATGTTAATAAATATACCATAATTATATAAGACATTAGTATTAGTGAAAATTGAGGGACAGGTACTTGGAGAGTCTCTGTTCTGTACAGTGTTTGAATTTTGTTAAAGTTAAAATTATTTCAAAATAACTTGAAAAAGCTTAATAGTCACATCACTATATACAATATTCAAGTGGCCAATAAACAAGCTCATGTACTTAGTTTTATTAGTAATTATGGAAATGCAATTTAGTACTACTATATCTTCAGTGGAATAGCTAAAATAAAAATAAATAATAATAATGGAAATACAAACAAAGGAAATCAACAATACCAATGGAGGCTAGAATGTAAAACAACTAGAAGAACTCTTGTAATACTATTATTTGGAGTATAAACTGGCACATGTTTTTGGAAAACTTGCCTATAATTACCCACTAAATTTGAACAAATTTGCACACTATAAATTGTTAAATCAAGTTCTTGGTGTGCATACAACTTAATATATAGCATATATATTGTTTACAATAATGTTCATATGTGTACCAAAATTATAAGAAAGTACACACATGTTGCACTCATACCCAAACAAATACATAATTTTATACTGAATTTTGATAAACAGGCAAATCAACCCTATTAGCATAGAGCTGACAAATCAATACAAGTCAGACTAGTGGTTGCTGTGGGCAAGAGAGTAGAAGTAAATCAAATGGAGAAGAAAGGGGACATCTAGTAGATGGTAATATTCCATCTGCAAACAGTATAGTAGTTATGTGGATATGTTAACCTCATGACAAGTTAACAGGCTTATTTTCTGTACTTCTCTCTATAAACTATAATTTAAAAAGTTATAAAGTACTTAGTAAAAGACAAATCTCATCTTCAGTTCTTCCTTTATTTTTTTTCTTTCACCCAAGAACATCAATGTACTACTTAAAAAGGAATAGATATATTTGACTCATTGTAATAGGGAATATTAGTAACTGCTAAGACATCATTTCTAAAACTTACTGGTTAGAAAAATTCTATCTGGTTTCATATAGATATCTTGCTCATTCCCTCTTGTACCTTAAAAAATGCTAATCTACACTTTAAATACACTTGCCCATCAAACTATATCCACAAAAATTAATCTTAATGAGTTAAGTAAAAGTGGAAGCAGAGGGTATCCATTCAGGATTCATCAGAATTACACTTTTATTTACACATCTAATGCTTGATTTCCATAAGACCATATTTCTGACTTGTTATTGACAAAGATTTTAGCACTAGCATTTTTATGTCTGCAGCAAAAAACAATTTGTCCTAATGATACCTCTATTTTGCTTGTCTTCAAATTTTTCCATAAAAACATCTTGTCTTTTATTTATAAGATTTAGCAAAGACTGCCTCCTTGAGAATTAAAAAGCAAGCAAAAAACAAGCTGTCTGAGAAATTTGACTCCATTCTGCTGATAACTGTGTTTGGAATGTAATTATCACACAGCCAGTGGTGAGTCCAGGTTCTGTGAAGACTGAAGCTTACATAATTTCCAAGATGTCTTCAAGAAAAAAAGGAAGAATGGAAAAACATCTTTTGTTTGAAAATTTTACTGACACTGAGGATGATTTGAATACATTGTTAGGGCCCCTTCTTTGGAAAGTGAAAGGAAAATTATGTTTCTTTTTCTTCATGGTTAAGTCCAGTCCTTAAGGGTATCTCTGCTTCTGTGCATGGAACCAGGAGATAATCACCTAAACCATATGTCAAAAATAAGAGAAACCTCTAGGGGAGGAACAAGCAATGTAAATAAATGAAATGGACTGTGTTTAAGAAAATTATAGTGCAAGGGTTATTACAAATGGCAAGTTGGAGCCTAATTCTCATAGAAGAAATATTAGGGGATGATGCAACTATGCTACTCTGCCTTGCATGATGGAAAACAGACAAATTTCAAATTCACTCAACTTCTTACACATAGTTGACTGTTGCTTAATCTTCCTTTATTGGACAAATCAAAAGAAATCTGTATTTTTATTATAAAATTTCCCATTTAAAAAAATTTACAATGAATTTAAACTATTGCCCCATGAATATCTCCCTTTGAATATAAAACATGGGATTTTCACCAAGTGTTATACACACAAAGGTAAATAGAACTAGTGACACATGGCCCTAAAACTAACCCCAGCCATAGGTTGAGGCTAAAGATAAGTAGGGAGCTGGTCCTGAAAGTTTTACCTTGTTTGTAATGATTTAAATTAGAAGATACTCCCCTCCCCACCAAAACTGGGGACTTGTTGAGACTTGGCATATCTTAAATTTAGGAAATTCTGATGAGATGGAAAAAATTCAGTGGATTAACAAAAAATTTATGTCTGTAATATGTTTGGCCTAAGCTCTCTTCATCTTTGTTAGGTTTCCCAGAAATGGATTCAAAGATACTAAGTGGGTTATAAATGCCACTGTCTTAGTCGTTTCTTGAATAACTAGGAATCCATGGAGAGACCATCCAAAGATCCTAGCGCCATGCCTCATGTTAAATGGGCCAAGCTGTATCTGTGTCATCATTTTAAATGGATATATATAAAATTAAGAAAGAAAAGCAGCAACAGTGTTTGCAACATATTTCACAGGTGATGTTTATTCAGGGGTAAAAAATAGGGTAAGTGTAGGCAGATGGATTCCAAAGAAATCAAAAGCTTGTTTAAATGCAAATATTCCCAGGAAGAAGAAACATTTAGAAAAGAAATGATATATAAATGAAGTTCCTCTCAGCAGAATGTTTTCTTGCTAAGGTTTACAAGAGGCAACCTCAGGTGTCTAATGGAGATATACCGAAGAACTAAAAGTGGATATCTTTGTGAAAGGAGTTTTAGTGCCTCTAAAAGCCTGCTGTCTTAGATACTTTATTTAGCTATGGAACTGAATGTGCAACCAAATTACAATCTTTCTTCTCTTTAAAGTTTGTACACTGATCTTGACTTCAAGATTAGTTGACACTTCAAGAAATAAAAGTGCAATTTAGCATTCCTTTTAATCCCCACTTAACTTCTGTGATAACAAGCAACTGCTTAGCAAGGTAATTAATGGGAAATTATGCTTTTTTATTGGCAACTTGGGATGTACTTTCAAAGAGCAAGACAGGAAGCACTGAATCATAATATGGTACTAATTATTTTCTATCTCAGCTATTTGGTCATAGCAACAATATGAGTCAGTAATCTGAAAGATGGGGAAGAGAATATCTCTTGGCCCACGAACAGGACTTAGTTGAGGGGAGAGAAGAATAAGTTAAATGTCTCCTATGTTCGAAAATACATAATCAAAAATGAATCTCTTATTTTTTGCATGTGGCATCATTATTAACATGACATACATTTGTTAGATCATTTAATCCCACAGAATTTAGTGTGACAATTGATTAAGAAAAAAAAAGATGAAATATTTATACTTCACTCAGACTTTTTTGCAGTGGATTAAATGAATATTTAGCAAAGGAAGTTAGCAGTTTGCAAATGTGCAATTAAAATCCTGGCTCTTCTCTAATTATGTAACACTTAAGTTAAATGGTCTTAATAGACATATAATGATAGCTTTATAAACCTACAGTTACTTATAATCAAATGTAATTTCTATTTTGGTTTTAAAGTACCCATTAAATGTCTATTATGATTTTTAGGTAATTTGGCAGACATTTAATGAATACTTTACAAATCTAAATAGTAATTATTTCAAGAGACAACTGTTAACATATAGGAGTAACAGCTATTCATTTGAATACGTAGTTTAAAACTAATTAGTGAGCTATTTATGCAATACCCAGTGGATTTACAACAAAAAGAAAATCACAATTTTATTGTAATTTTATCTCTTAAAATAGAAATAATTTTTTTTTCTAATTTTGTCCTCTCTTCTGTGACATAACCTGTCATCTTCCAAAAATGTAATACTGGTAAGTCAAATCTTTTCAGAATACCATGAATGCTCTAGAAAATTAATTTTGTTCTAGGCAGAGTAAAAATGTATTTTATGCATTAATTTACTGTTATTTTTGGGTATGTTGCTAGGAAACTTTAAATGAATAAAATTAAATGTAGACAGGTTCTTTCTTACTGCAAGTTGTAGGTAATGAACATGTTTCCCATCTCTCAGCATAATGCTGTAAATATTATCAAAAGACCACTATTTCCCACTATTTATAAAACAGGTATAGGCTGGCAACATCTTTTCACGCCTAAAATGCTTAAAATTCTTTAACATGACAGAAACAGCTTTGTGTTACAGTACAGTCACTAAGCTTTTCTCATGAAACAGGAATTATTATTTTTGGCCCATACAGCACTTTTGAGCATTATAGGAGGATTTTACAGCCTATTTCATGGGTGATTCACTTTAAATTATAAAATTAAAATTGCTTTATTGTTTCTATGAGATATACACATTTTAACTGTCAGAATTTTCAACTCTGGTTGATATAATTACACAAATTAGACAATTATTTGAAGATGAGACAGAAGTTTTCATATCAACATGTATTAATATGTATTATATTTAAATTATCATTTTTGAGAGTTAATTTCATAATTTTTTTCATAGACATTCTGTGGTCATTTTTGACTTTTCATATCTTAATCCATCTTTCCTATTTTGACAAGAAAAATAATGCAATCATTCTCTCCCTCTACAAGCTTTACTTATTTAACACATATGTATATGTAGCATCCATAAAATAATACATGTGTGAGTCTACTACATATAAACAAAATAATTTAGACAGAATTCTCATTACATAAATATGTGTTTGATTTACTAACACCATTAGTAATAGAACAGGCAACCTACTTTCCTGAGACTTTTCTTGAGACTTGACTGTTGGTGTTTTTTCCACGTTCATGCACTAACATGGCCAAGCCCAGTTCTCTACTCAGTCAGAATAACTTCAAGAAAGATAACTCTGTTTCTCTCTAAGATCCATTCTAGATATAGCCATATTTAAGGAGGGTGCTTACTCCTGATTTCTTCCAGTTAACCTTGGACAACAATTCAGTCTTAGAGAAAAGAGAAAAAATGTATCTCTATCTCAAGAACATATATATCTTCTCATTCTTATGAAGTCTACTAGATGTTAAAAAAAGAGAAACACAAAATAAAAATGGGAGTCCTAAAATTTGAATAGCCCTACCCCTATTCACAAATTCAACGACATCTAAAAATTCATGCTAGGTTACATATAAAATATAGTTAAATGAGTTATAACTTTATTTAAATCAATATACAAATAATATTATAAACTAGAACATTTAAATCTTATTCTTATGAAATCTACTAGATAATAAAAAAGGTAAATTAGAAATAAAAATAGGAGTCGTAAAATTTGGATAGCACAACCCCAACTTACGAACTCAATGACATCTATAAAATTCATGCTGGGTTGCATATAAAACATAGATAAATGAGTTATAACTTTGTGTAAATCTATATACAAATAATATTATAAACTAGTACAGTGTGATATTTAGAAAAAACTGCTATTTATAATGCCTACATCTTACGATGTTATACATTACTATAATTTGGATACACATGCTAGAAGCTCAGCAGGGAGATCTGTAATACACACACTGTGCATCAGTCTGCCAGGGATTGGTATATAGACAGTAATTAAAACTATGTAGTGATGTGAGATCAAACAGATAGATAAAGGAAAGAAGAATGTCAAAGATGGAATTCTGTAGTATCCAACACCAAAAGTCAGGTAATTAGGATAAACAAGTATATGAGACTGGAAAGATGTCAGAGGAGTATGGAAAAACTAGGCAAAAATAGATGACTGGAATTCAAACAAAGCCATTCTTCCAAAAACCAGGGGATATTTAAATATGTTATATGCTATTGGTTGATCAGCTTAAAGTTTAAGTATTAATCATTAGATTTAGCAATGGGAAATTAATTGGTAAATTGAAAAAAGGAATACCAAAGTGTTACAATGAAAGGTTGATGAAGTGGGCTGAAGAGGCAAAATAAATAAATAAATAAATAAATAAATAAAATAAAAAAAGGAAAAAAAAGGTAAAAAAATCAGTATAAACTACTTTTAGTATTCCAAGGCATGCTCTTCTAAAGGGAAGTTAACAAAAACCAATCAATCAAACAAGCAAAAAAAAAAAAAAAATTGGGGTGGTAAATGAAGGTAGAATTGGAATTAAGAGCACTTTTCTCATAGGATGCAGATCCAATGACATATTTATGTACTGATAGTGAGATCCAAGAGAGAGGAAAAATTTGAAGATGTGTTAGAAAGAGGATCAAAGCCAAATTTTGCATAGGTAAAGCGAAGGGATGTAGTGCACAAAAATGGAAATGGATTGTTAGCTCGGAGTCTCATAGCTTACCTGTATGAACAAGCAAGTAAGGAGTTGGGCATGGTTTCAGGCATCTGGGTAGATGTGGTGGATCCTGAAGTTCTCTTTTGATTGAACCAATTTTCTCAGCAACATAGAAAGTGGTATCATTAGCTGTAAAGATAATTGTGGTATTTCTGAATATTTGTAGACAAAGAAGGAAGTTTAAAATAGCTTTGTAGGCGAGTGGAATGAAAAATTTATTGAAACATGTAGTTTAACTTCTAAGTAATAATAAAGACCAACTGCTCTGAGATTAGCAATCACACATGTAAATTGAGAACAATCAGCATGGAGTGTTTTTATACAATAACATTTAGTTGCACATTCACATGAGAAAACTAGTCAAAGAGTTGAATATTAAAGTGGGAAACTTCTGAAATTTATAAGGTAATGCCCAAAGTTTTCAGTGTGTGTGCACATGTACACATTCATGAATGTGTGTGGGTTGGCCTACATCCACTGTAAAGCTTTATGTTGTGAAAATTTTCATATATTTTGTAGTAATATGTTTAGGAAGAAAAATGATGGTGGTTTAGTTTTGAATTTTCCAGCTTCTCATCTAAAATATATAGGGGATATATTAGTGTGCTAAGACTGTCATAACACAGTATCACAACCTGAATAGTTTAAGCAAGGGAAATTCATTGCCTCACTGTTCTGGTTGCTAGATGTCTAAGATCAGGTCTCAGCAGTGTTGATTTCTTCTGAGGGCTCTGAGGGAGCATCTGTTTCAGGCTAATTTCTTGGCTTTTAGATGGCCATCTTCACCCTGTACTTCTTCACATGGAGATATGTGTGTTTCAGTGTGTGTGTCTGTCTGTGTGTTTCTCCAGGTTTCCCCCGTTTTATAAAGACACCAATCAGATTAAATCAGGGCACATCTTATGATCTCATTTTAACTTGATTAGCTCTGTAAGACCCTATATCCAAAGAAGGCCACATTCTGAGTTACTGGCGATTATGACTCCAACATATGAATTTCGCTGATGGCACACAATTGAATCCATAACAGGCAAAGTGTTGCATTGCTATGATACAAAGAGACAAGGAGAGAAGGGAACTTAGAAATCATCTAATAAAATATGCTCCCAGAGAAAGGTGGCATCATATAGAGTAGGAACAGATGTGTTCAGAGCTGAGCTGGAACAATGCATCGGTGAAAGAGTAGACAAACAGTAGTGCAGGGTGCAGAAGAGGAAAGAGGAGAAGACAAAAATTAAAAAAAAAAAAAAACCTCTGGAACTCTAAAATGCCACAATAGTAAGTGTATTAAAGTAAAAATTTAAAGTCTCTGACTATGGTAAAATAACTAGATGTGAACTTGTCTGCTTGCCTTAAAAAACTAGGAAACAGGATAAAATGTAGAACTCATAGATTGTCCAATATTTTACTATAAGCAGCACAGAACTATGATCTCTAAGAGAAGAGAGAGAATTGTTGTAAGTTCTGTGATTACTCTGACTTTCTGTCTGAAGGGATTTTCTTGAACTTGATGCAGAGAGAGGTATCCAAAGCACAGCGACAATCTCCTTGATATGAGGAGATAGAGATAGAAGTTCAGAAAGGTGAGTTTGGCTGGAAAATTGCAGAGCATGTATCAGAAAGAAGTATAATGCACAGACAACAGCTTTTATCTATTTCAATCTGTTGCACAATGTAAACCACACATGCCATGGATGAACATATAGTAATAATGCACAGAAAATCAAATATAACTATGTTCACAGATTTGTCATTAGAAAGTATGCCAGTACTGGGTGTGGTGGCTCATGCCTGTAATCACAGCACTTTGGGAGGCCCAGACAGGAGGATTGCTTGACCCCAGGTGTTTGAGACCATCTTGGGCAACATAGTGAGCCCCAGTCTCTACAGAAAAATAAAAATGTTAGCCAGGCATCATGGTGTGTGCCTATAGTCCTGGTTGCTCGGGATATTGAAGCTGAGGTGGGAGGGTGGCTTGAGTCTGACAGGTCAAGAAGTGAGCTGTGTTCATGACGCTGCCCTTCAGCCTGATTGAGAGTGAGACCCTTTCTCCAAAACAAACAAACAAGCAAAAAACAAACAAGAAACAAAAAATAAAAGACAAAGAATACAGGAAGGAAACCATGCCAGGCAGTAGACAACAGAGTATCTTTAAAGTAGGAAGGAAAAATAACCGTCAATGTAGAATTTTAGGTAAAGTAAAATACCAACAACAAATCAAAGTAAAACTGAAACTTTTCCAAACATAAAAAGTTAGAGGAATTTATCACTAAATTTAATTTGATGAAATATTACAGTTTTTAAGCAAGGAAGCTGATACCAGATGGAAACTAGGATATACACAATCAAATAATGATTACCAATGTAGTAGTTTCCTTTTATTTTCTGAAACCGTTTTTAGGACATAACACACTGCTTATATTGTGTGTTTATATGCTACAGTATTATGTTAAAATAAACTAATAACACAAGAATACATATTGTGAATGCTAAAACAACCATAAAAATAGTTATAGTTAGTTAACAATATAAATAAAATGAAACACAAAAATAATAAATCAAAAGATGGACAAAGTAACAAACAACAACAAAATAGAATAAGTAATGAAGAACAAAAGGAAAATGAGCTACTGGTTCTTCTTCTTTTTCCTTTCCTTCTGTGTCACTTTCAGCATAGGTAGTTATTAATACAGTAAAGTAACAGAGAAAATAAATTATATAATAGGCTTCCTTGGTTGTTTGTGTTTATTGAAAAGTCATAGCCTGTTCACAATTGAATTAAGTTCTGGCTTTGGATGGAAAGTGTGGCCTCTTGGAGTTGTCAACCCTGCTCACTCATTTATACATGTAAAATGCTTACCTTGTACTCAGAGTCTTGCTGAACTCTCATGCATTGTGGGTCCACCAGAATTCTGTGCTTACGAGGCATTGCAAATACTGTATGTGAATAGCACACTAAGAAACTGAACATTTATATCATAGACATCTCTGCTCACACTTGTACTCAAGTGTCCCATCACACTGCACTTATAAAACACAGAGGTAAAATTATTGAAAAATTTTAAAGAGAGCATTAAATCAAGGATGGGGCACTTCTGAGTATGAAATCTTGTGTGGCTGTACAAGATACAGTGCATGAAGCTGGCCCTGGATGAGAAAAAGAGTTATTTCCTTCTAAGCTCTACAACAAAGCAGAGATGTCCAGTCTAACCACTGAAATTCAATATTGCATCAACATTCTTGCCAATGCAATATGAGAAGGATAAAAATTTATATGTTACAACACATACAATTAGTAATAATATTAAAAACATGAACACAAGAATAAACTCAGCATAATATTTGCCATACTTGTTTACTGAAATCTTCAACACTTTTTCTGAGAAAAACAAAAGAAGATCTAAATATTAAGATTGATGTGAAAGTAATTACAGTTTTCCCATTAAAAGTAATGCAAAAACTGCAATTACTTTTGCATCAACCTAATATATTGCTACATCTAATGAGATTATAGATCGGAAGATTTAATTTTGTTGTGATATTAACTCTCTCCAAATTGATCTGTACATTCAATGCAACATAGCAGATTTCTTTGTAGAAATTGTTAAGCTAATTCTAAATGTTATATAGAAACCCAAAGGACATATTATATACTAAATTATTAATAGGAAGAAGAACAAAATCAGATAAGCAACACCTTTTATTTTCAAGACTCACTCTATAGTCCTTTTAGGCACCAGTCATAGAGGCAGTATGGCTTAGGTTTACAACTGGATGCACAGATAATGGAACAGAATAAAAAATTCCAGAAACAGGTCATTTTTTATGTTTACAACTGGATGCATAGATAATGAAATAGAATAAAAAATCCAGAAACAGGTCATTTTGTTTACTGAAATCCTCAAAACTTTTCTGAGAAGAATAAAAGGAGATCTAAATATTAAGGTTGGTGTGAAAGTATTTTTTACAGTATTTCCATGGTTATTCAATGAAAAAAAATTATAGTCTTTTAAGCAATTTTGTCCTGGAGTAAATGTAAATATATTTAAAGACAAAAAGGAACACTTAACTTATAACATCCCTGAACATGCTTGTATACAAGAGGTATAAAAGAATAGATGAAAGAGGAGTAATATTAAAAATATCAACTAAGGCCTTTGGACTAACCAGTGATGGAGTGTTTTTTCTTGGAACTAACACTTTTCTTACAATTTTTCCCCTTAGAAATTGTAACTAGCCACAATTTGAAGATTAGAAATTGACAGTAAGTATATTAGTCGATTTTCATGCTGAAACTGGGAACTACATAAAAAAGAAGAGGTTTAAGGGATTTACACTGCCAGGTGGCTGGGGAGGCCTCACAATCATGGGGAAGGCTTAAGGCATGTCTTACATGGTGGCAGACAAGAGAGAATGAGAGTCAAACAAAAGGGAAAATCCCTTATAAAGTCATCAGATTTTGTGAGACTTATTCACTACCAGGAGAACAAGATAGAGGAAACCGTCCTGGGATTCAATTATCTACCACTGAGTCCCTCCTACAACACATGAGAATTATGGGAGCTACAATTCAAGATCAGATTTGGGTAGGGACATGGTCAAAGCATATTAGTAAGTCTACCTTACATTGTAGTATGCTGCTGGTGTGTCACTCGTATCCTATCAGATTCCTTAAACATTTGTTTTCATATAGTCCCCAGGTGATTCTATTCCCCATAGTAAGCACCTGCATCTCTAACATTATGTACTATGTACTATGCACAAGTAGCCAGAATCAGAGTTGTCTATACAATTGATGAACTATTGTCTCAGAACTTTTATTCTCCTGTTAACAGCTCTTAAACATTAAAAGATGTATGTAAAGGCTTAAATACTCCAAGCTCCTTTTCTCTATTCAGGAAAATTCTGAGGTTTTGACCACACTTTCTATTTTAGATTATATTTGAAGGATTGAGTAAAAGCTAATCTCTGCAGGACTTCTTAATTATTTTACTCATTTTTGGACTTCTCTCATGTCCTGTCTCATTTCCCCATGTAGTTATCAACTTTTCTAGGGACAATGTAAAATAATGCATATCACTCTGGTCTCAGGACAAAACTCCATTTATCACAGTTGGTGCAAGACAGTTAGATTCCATGCCCATAATCCTGGTATATTTATTATACCATGATAATGACATGTTTCACTCCTAGACCCCTTCTAGTTTGTGTAATAACTTATATAGTTATCACTTTATAATGTAAAATAGTCACAGCCACAACCAAATTCCACCCAGAAAAGAGAGTGTAGAAAAAAAATGATCATTTCCTATGATAATTTAGGAAAGAAAGAGTCAGACAAGGCAGGTGCTCTTGAAGTTTAAAAACGAAACACATGAACATACAAGAAACTTCGTGAATATTGTTTGTGGAAGCTTCCTTGATAATATTATGAGAGTATGAACCCCAGGTGGAAAGGAGTAATTGCTATCTAACAAATAAATAAAAGAAAGGGTAAAGTTGACAGAATAGATTATAAATTGTATATGCTCTGACAATGTGGAAATAATTCATTAACACAAAATGGGAACAGATGGCTTTGATAAGAAGATAAATAAAATTAGTTTTCTGATTACCTCATTGTAATTGCTAGATGTCAAAGGGTATTACTTAAAGCTAATCAAATCAAATAGTAAAAAATCAAGTCTATTTAAGGAAACAATGAAAAACGCTTGAAAGTTATTGATATCTATTAAATGTGGGTGATGGTATCTTGGAAAGGGGAAAGGAAAACTATACAACTTCATGTTCATGGTGTTTAAGAATCGAAGAAAAAGGATATTTTACAAACAAAAAAGCATTCATGCAATTTCTAGGCAAAATTATAAATTTTCCTAAATATTAAAAATACACCAAAAGAAAAAATAAAAACAGACACCCATTCTGAATATTTCATACATTATGATGTTTAATTTTAGTAAGTCAGCTTGCCTAGGCTATGGTATCCACTTCTGTGAAACACCAGTCTAGATACACCAGTCTGAATGTTGCTGTCTGATGAGATTAACATTGATGATCAGTATACTTTAAGTGAAACTATCCTCGGTAATGTGGGTGAGTCTCAACCAATATGGTGAAGATCTTAAAAGCAAAGATTAAGGAAGAAATGGGATCCTCAAAATTTGAATGGGTCATCTGGAAATATTATAAAGAAGAAAAGAGAATTATAGTCTTAAATTTTACTGAATTTTAGAAATGTCACTTTCACCATCATTTGAGATTAAACCTCCATTGACTGAAGAAGCTGTAATGTCCCCTCCCCAGGTATTTCCTTACAAGATGCTGCTAATTCTCCCCAGTGCCCTCCTTCCGTCACTCTTTTATACTACACTTATACGTAGACTCAATTTCCAGCAGAAAGCTAGGGTTGAAGTGTACTCCGTAAGTAGATATGCTACACTCCGAAAGAACTACATGATTTTTTTTCAATTTATACACACAGAAGCCCTGGGAATATGTAAGAAATCAATATTAAGAGTGTGGGATAGTGGTAAAAGGAACATAAAGTTGTATCTGGTTAAATTTATTGATACAAGCCTGCTAAGCAGAGATCCTTCATTTAATATTGCTGTATGAGGAATTAGAAAAGGATCTAACAGTTTAGTTTATTGGTTGAAACAAAAGGTGGTCTGCACTGCAATTGAAATTGAAAATTTAAACTACCTTGATGTACTGTGAAGGGATCCAAAGGCTTAGGAAGTTTGGAATATCAGAATCGATTTATCATGCAAAATCTGCTCACCTATGCCAGAGATTCCAGAAGACACACATTTCTCCATGACTATAAGAAGTAAATTTGTTAGGGAAGTCCCATTATCCTGGAAGAGCTCTGTGGTCACTCCTTTCTTATAGGTCAGAAAATAGAGTGAAGACTGTTGTTACTTAATTGGAAAGCCTAAATGCAATGGGGATAATTGTATTCCAGACAGGTAGGGGCCAAGTAGTAGCACTAAATTGCCAAAGTCAAGGTGGAAAGTGATACCATAATGAACAGCTGAGTGAAGGAAGTACTTACAAATAGTCTGACTCACAGATGGCTATGGCATTGACTAATTGATCTTGGTGTCCCTAGAGGTAGAACAGATAGTGTGCTAAATTCTTACCAGATCTGTATAAGTTAAAGAAAGAGTTCTAGGTCAAGAAATAGAAGTCTAAATTGAATCATAAAAATAGAGTGCATCTCTATCAATTCCAAGAATGGAATCAATTTACTGATGTGGAACTCCTTGAATGAAAGGGAGGCTAGATCCCCCTGTGAAAGGACTTCACTATACTGTCAAAAATTTATATCGTTAATCTTTCCCATCTTTCCAAAAGGGACATATAGCCTTAGTGTCAGGGTGATTTTGCATTGGGAGAAAAATAAGTAATGAGTTCTTAACATTGGATCTGAACTAATTCCAGGAAACCTGAAATATTACTATGATATATCAAAATAGAGGCTTATATATCAGTTGAATAATGGAGGTATAGCCAAGGTGCATTTTATAATTGGTCCAGTGGATCCTAACGCCATCCTATGGTTATTTTCCAAATTCAAGAATAAATAATTGGATTATACACACTCAGCATCTAGCATAATTCCTACATTGGTTTTCTGACCTGTAGAGAGAGGATTATTATGTTGGGAAAGGCCAAAAGGAAACCACTAAAACTGCTTACACTTAGGGAAATAGTAAACCAAAGTCAATATTGCATTCATGGGAGAAGTACAGAGATTATAACCACCATGAAATACCTGAAGAATGCAGGGGTTCTGATACCCACCACGTGCCCATTTGACTTGTGCAGAAAACATATGGATCTTGGAGAATGACAATGAATTATCATAATCTTTAATCATGTGATAAGGCCAATTACATCTATTGAACCAGATATGGTTTTATTGCTTGAGTAATTAACACATGCCCTGGTATATGGCATGCAGCTATTGATATAATACATGGTTTTTCCTCTATACCTGTTAGTACAGTCTACTAGAAGACATTTACATTCAGTTTGCAAAACCACAGTACACCTTTATTTCATACCTCAGGAGAATATTGACTCTTCAGCCCTGTGCTATATTTTAGTCCACAGTGAACTTGTCTCTCCCTTTCACAAGACGTCACACTGGTCTATTACATTGATGATCAGTATGTTGATTGACTGAACCTAGTGAACAAGAAAGAACTTCTCTAGACTTATCAGTAAGAAATATGTGAGCCCAAGAGTGGAAAATAAATCTGACCAAAATTCAGTGGCCTTCTATTTCAGTGAAATTTCAAGGGATTCAGTTGAGATACTCTTTCTGAGGTGCAGGATAAGTTGTTGCATTTAGTTGCTTCACAGACCAAGAGAGAGGCACAGTGTCTAGTGGGCCTCTTTAGGTTTGACAGGCAGCATATTGGTGCAGTTGTGCTATTCTAATCCATTACCAAGTGGCTCAAAGAGCAGTTAGTCTTGAGTAGGTCCCAGAAACAGCAAAGTTCTGCAACAAGTCTCTGTTCCCTGGAGAAAGAAAGATCAACTCAAACCCATGTTCATCTCTGTTTCTGCTCATCTTCTGGTAAATTATAAACTAGTGACTCATCTGTCATGGTATCTCTTTTAGGCCTCCAAACTGTCTACCTTTTCAAGAATTAGAATATCAGTAAACAATATTTTAAGCAGCTATTTCCATTCTGTTTTTAACAATGCATTTTTTTACTTCACAATTTACTTTATAGAAACTGTTAAAGGTTTTATATGCTTTAATCATTATATGATCTACTGGTTTTCAATAAGGTATATTCTAATCAACTCATACTTTAGATAAAAATGTTTGATAAAATATTCATAATCTTTTAATAAGAACATTTCTTGATTTTTATTGCACTAAAAAAATGATAAAACCAATTTAACTATTGAAAATAAGTATTACAATACTTACAAAATTAAAATTTTGTTACATGATTATAAATTTGTCTATTTTGGTAGAAATCTTTACTTATTCATGAAGAGTGTTTACTTTGTTATAGGCAATACCCTTTATGTTTTCTATTGGTTAAATTTGACAAAATAGAGCCATAACTTTCATATAAACAATTCCATAGTGAAACAGAATACACGTTTTCCATTTCATCTCAATCATTTATTATTTTTTAGCAGAGATAAAATAATCCATCCACTTGTCTCTAGTTATTTAGATGTTAAAATAAACTAGAGGTTTCTCTCAAACTAGAAAGAGAATGTTCAAGGATTCTATATTAGGTAAAAGCACTTGTAAGTGAAGACTAAGATGAAAGAAGACTTTTAAAAAAATGTCTAGTGATGTTCTAAGTACAAGAATGTTTTAAAAATAATATCTCTCTCTGTTTCCTCCTCCCTGATCCTGACCTAATATAGTGGGTAGTTAGTTGATACTTAGCACTATGTTTGACCTATAGTACATATTAATACATTTATATATTCCACAGAAAAAGCAAATGGAAATTGAAGCCAGTGAAGCAAATTTTAATTTTTAGCTTAGTTTTTAGAATCTGCTGGGAGAGGCTTCCAGGCCCTCATAAGAAGAAAGTTAGGCAAATAAGCTAGTGATAAACAGTTATAAAGATGTTTTAGTATTTCTAAAATTTTTATGCTTCCTTTTCATTGGCAATATTCCTATAATGATAAGCTTTTCTTATTAAATAACAAAAACCGTGGATGTTTACTTCAAATTTTAGAAGGAAGAAAAATATGGGAGTGAATATGCTTTATACCCCAAGATCAATTTGGTTAAGAAGCTTCAACAACAACCAGATGGAAATAAGTAGCAACGAAAAGTAAGGCACACTGAAACCTTGGGATACAGAAGGGAAAAGAAAAAAAAGAGGGAGGCAGCAAAGAATTGAGAAAACGGTTTAATAAGATGGCAACTTAGATTTTCAGACATGAAGACACAGATAAAAACCCATGTATGTTTCAGAAACAAGAATGTTTTCCATTAATGCACTAAGTTATTGTATGCAACACATAACAACATTTTATTCTATAGATTATGGTGTATATTTCAACATTTTTATTCAGCATCTCAGTTTCTCAAAAAAATCTTCTCAATTTTTCCATCCTATAACAAGTGTTTGCCTTTAATTGACTTTATTTCTTGGTCCTATAAAGAAACTGGACAGTCACTGAAGAGAAATCCCCAAAAAGCTTATGCTTCTCCACCTATATTGCCTATCAATTTCATGTAGCAAAGAAAATGGAAGACTTTTTTATTCTACACCTTTCTCAGTTGATCAGGATTAATAACTAGAAAATGAGTATTTGGCTCCCCTTCACACATGATATGCATTTAATGGGATAATTAGATCAACATCACTCTTACTTTCTCCAGTCATTTTGGCAGTATTTGGGAAGAGAAAATGTGCCAGTATGAAACCATACTGCAGTATATAAATACAACTGTTTTATTTATATGCTAGTTACATAACTATGAAACATATTCTCTGTCAACTAAATGCTAACGATTATGACAGTTTTTTTCTGACACAATATTTTCTCAGATATATACAATCATTTATTATCATTTTCAACATTTTCTTACAATGATTGTTGATTGTAGCCTGTATTAGTCTTCACACTGCTGATAAAGACATACTTGAGGCCAGGTGCAGTGGCTCACGCTTGTAATCCCAGCACTTTGGGAAGCCAAAGCATGCGGATCACCTGAGGTCAGGAGTTCAAGACCAGCCTGGCCAACATGGTGAAACCCCATCTCTACTGAAAATACAAAAATTAGCCAGGTGTGATGGAGGGCACGTGTAATCACAGCTACTCTGGAGGCTGAGGCAGGAGAATTACTTGAACCTGAGAGGTGGAGGAGCTGGAATTATAGGAGCTACAAGATAAGATTTGGGTGGTGACACAAAGCCAAACCATATCACTCTGCCACTGGCCCCTCCCAAATATTATGTTTTCACATTTCAAAACCAATCATGCATTTCCAACAGTCTCCCAAAGTCTTAACTCATTTCAGCATTAACTGAAAAGTCCAGAGTCCAAAGTCCTTTGTGAAACAAGAAAAGTCCCTTCTGTCTATGAACCTATACAAACAAAAGCAAGTTAGTTACTTCGTAGGTACAATGGGCAATCGGTAAATTCAGCCATTCCAAATGGGAGAAATTGGCCAAAGCAAAGAGGGTACAGGCTCTAAGCAAGTTCAGAATCCGGTGGGGCATTGAGTGTCTGCGGCTTTTCTAGGAGCATGCATAGTGCAAGCTGTTGGTGGATCTACCATTTTGGGGTTTGTAGGACAGTGGCCCTCTTTTCACAGCTCCACTAGGTGGTGCCCCAGTAGGGACTTTGTGTGCGGGATCCAACCCAACATTTTCTTTCTGCACTGCCCTAGCAGAGGTTCTCCATGAGAGTCCTGCCCCTGCAGTGAACTTCTGCCTGGACATCCAGGCATTTCTATACATCCTCTGAAATCTAGGAGAAGGTTCCCAAACCTCAGTTCTTGACTTTTGTGTGTCCACAGGCTCAATATCATGTGGAAGCTACCAAGGCTTAAGACTTGCACCCTCTGAAACACAGTTCAAGCTGTTCTTTGGCTCCTCTTAGTAATGGCTAAAGCAGCTGGGACACAGGGCACCAAGACTCAAGACTGCACACAATGTGGTGACCATGACCCTGACCTACAGAACTATTTTTTCTTCTTAAGCTTCTGGGCCTATGATGAGAAGGGGTGCCATGAAGACCTCTGACATGCTCTGGAGACATTTTTCCCATTTTCTTGGTGGTTAACATTGGGCTCCTCATTACTTATGCAAATTTCTGCAGCAAGCTTAAATTTTTACTCAGAAAATGGGATTTTCTTTTCTATTGCATTATCAGGCCGTAAATGTTCTTACTTTTATGCTCTATTTCTCTTTTAAAACTGAAAGTCTTTTACAGCACCCAAGTCACATCTTGAATGCTTTGCTGCTTAGAAATTTCCAGATAACCTAAATTATCTCCCTCAAGTTCAAAGTTCCAGAAATCTCTAGAGAAAGGGCAAAATACTGCCAGTCTCCTTGCTAAAACATAACAAGAATCACCTTTCCTCTAGTTCCCAACAAGTTTCTCATCTCCATCTGAGACCACCTCAGCCTGGATTCTTTGTCTATATCATTATCAGCATTTTGGTCAAAGCCATTCAACAAGTCTCTTGGAAGTTTCAAACTTTCCCAAATTTTCCTGTCTTCTTCAGAATCCTCCAAACTGTCCTAACCTCTGCCTGTTACCTAGTCTCATAGTCATTTCCACATTTTTGGGTATCTTTTCAGCAAAGCCTGACTCTACTAGTACCAAGATAATGTATTAGTTCATTTTCATGTTGCTGATAAAGACATATATGAGACAGGGAAGAAAAATAGGTTTAATTGACTTAAAGTTCCACATGGCTGGGGGGACTCACAATCATGGTGGAAGGCAAGGAGGAGCAAGTCACATCTTACACAGATGATGGCAGGCAAAGAAAGAGAGCTTGTGTAGGGAAACTCCCTTTTCTAAAACAATCAGATCTTGTGAGATTTATTCACTATTATGAGAGCAGCACAGAAAAGACCCTCCAGATGATTCACTTATTTCCCACTGGGTCCCTTCTACTGCATGTGAGAATTATGGAAGCTACAATATGAAATTTGGGTGGGGACACAGAGTCAAATCATATCATAGCCTTTCTATAAAATGTATGCTTTCTGCTGATGCAATTTATTTTAAAATTACCTTTAATATGTATTGTCCAAATTATTATTCCTAAAATCTTTATATATATGAAGATATATTTATAAATTAATAGTTTTATTATATATCCACTCCACTTTAAAAGAAATGAAATACCAACAATACAGTTGAAACTTCCTGATTGCTTCTTTCTAGTTGAAGAATTGCATAATTTTAATTTCATTAATACTTACATGTTTTATAATGATATAATATGATTTTATTTTTTAAGTATTGCAAATGTAAGACTATGGAAATTCTTTGGCAACTTTATTTTTCTCAAAACCATAATTATAATTTTCATACTTGGAGACTACATTAGTTTTCACAGCAGTATGATATTATATTATGTGAAAATGCCATAATTTATGTGGATTCTCAGTTCATAAAATTCTACATTATATCTAGCACTGAGCTGTCACAAATAATGCGGGTTTAGAGAGTATTATATATATATCCTAGAGGATTAAACTAGAATTTTTCTACAATTAATCGGGAATTGCTAAGACTGAGGGCTAGTACATCTCTTCCACTGCCAGATTTTGTGGGCTTTTCTTTCCTTAGTACCTGGACCAATTTTTATTATATCAGTAATAATAGGGAGTATTATTAATAATGTTTTTCTAAATTCTTGACAGAATACTCTTAGTAGTCATTTAATGTATTTTATTTTAAATAATTTTAAATAACTTTTTTTATTGATGGTAGTATATTTAAAGCCAAATAAAGAAATCACAAGTGTTTAATATTTATATATTTGTATTTATGTATGTGTGATACACAAGATATTATAACTCAAGGTCTTGCATCTCAAGATCAGGATGCTGAACATTTTGAAAGTCACAGAAAGACTTACTCACTCACCCCACCTCTCAGCCCTTAATGACTACACTGTTGATGGGAATGTAAATTGGTACAACCATTACAGAAAAAAGTAGGCAGGTTCTTAAATTTATGTTAAAAATATAACTATTATATAATCCTACTTCTAGATATATACCTAAAGGAAATGAAATCATTATCTTGACGAGATATTTGCAATCCCATATTCACTACTGCATTATTCACAATAGCGAAGATGTAAAAACATTTGTTGATGGATGAACGAATAAAGAAAATGTCACACACACACACACACACAGAGAGAGAGAGAGAGAGAGAGAGAGAGAGAGAGAGAGAAAGGACTATGTTTCAGACTTAAAAAAGAAAAGCCTGCCATTTGCAACTCTCTGCATGAACCTGTAGCCTGTTAGGCTAAGTGAAATCTGAAGCAGAAACACAAATACTGCATGATCTCACTAATATGTGGAATCTAGAAAATGTTGAACTCACAGAAACAGAGAGTAGAGTGGTGGTTGCCAGAGGCTATAGGGTGATGAAAACATGGAGCTGTTAATGAAAGGGTAAAACATTTCAGTTATATAGGATGAATAAGTTGTGGAGAGCTAATGTATAGCATGGTTACCATAGTTAATAATATAGTATTACATGCCTCAAATTCCATAAGGAAAAAGATATTAAGTA